>WTSP01000464.1:26271-49349 GCA_025331215.1 Actenoides lindsayi
CATTTTCATTAAAGCTGTTCTAGTTTCCTTTTCTAATCGCTAAGTCTCTCTCCCTTATTCTTTTTCTCTTCCCCTTTGGGGAGGGAGGGGGGTTAACAGAGAGCATCTGTTATCGATCTAAGGGGCTGCCCTGACCCTAAACTGTGACATTACTTTAACTCATTTAAATCAATCCCTTAGAAAATCATATTCAATTACCAAACTAAATTATTCTACAGTAGTCTCATTAACTATAAATAACTTTTTCTGTGCTTACCACATACTTATTTCCCAATATTTGAGGTATTTTTGAAAGTTTAATGTGGCATCCTTTGATTCACATTTTAATGCAGACATTTTTAACATCCTTCATACATACTGTCAGGTTGGGAAGCTTAGCTGGGGCTTGTAATCATTTCATCAATACAAATAAACCATTGGTTTTACAGAATGTATTTCAGCATTCTGAATTTCAGAAACACAATCAGGGACTATCTCAGCAGATAACCAGGCTCATATAAGGCTATCAAACATTTACATGATGAAATAAAGATCCAGTTAAAAAAATCTCATATTACAAAATACTTAATATACTATTTTGAATCTGTGAAGTTTAGCAGAAAATATAACTGTCTGATAATAATCTTATACTATTTTTACATTCCCAAACTACCCTACAGATGAATACTGATACATGTTAGTAGCCTGAAACTGTTGCTGTAAATTAAGAATCACTAACAGCTTGACACGGATGAGTATAAGAAATACCATTATAATCTGGTAAATCAGCATACCTCTATGGAAAGAATTGTAAGTGTGACATCAGTGGCTATCTACAGTTCCAAAAGTACTGGGTACATTTTGTCTGTAGAAAAAATAGTCCATTTTTTAAAGTAACTGGTGAGGGTATTGTCCTTACAGTTTAACCAAAAGCAAAATACAAGCAAATAGATAAATTAAAAAAACAGTATGGCATTTAAATACAATAAAACTAAAGCAATTCTTTTTTTCTCACTGAAAACAAGCAAAACATTAAAAATATCTCTTTTTCTACAAACACCTTTCAAGTGACTCAGAGATGTATGTTTTATTTGTGGATTTTTGCATGAAAAGAAAAGAGGTGGGTTCACAAAACCATTTGCCATCTACCTTGTGTCTCATAACCCTGTATTCTCCGGGGCTGCGAAACCCTAGCTTGGGATTCTCTCAGTTGAGTTTGAATTAGTATCTCCCACTTCCAACTAAAATGTTGATGACACCGTGTTTTTCAGAAGGATATTTTGATGGCTATTTAATTTGAATGGAAATGAGCTGCACCCAGGACTAGACCTCTTCTTATGTGAGTGCCTGAATAGCATCAATAGCCTGTAGTTTCACTAATACTTATTAATTAACTAATACAAAGTGAGAGATCTCCAGAAAAAAAAAACATTTTGAGCCTCCCTGTTATTTAGTTAGAGGCATAATGGATTACAAAAGTAGGAACAGAATAGGGATCCTTTGTGTCATTATCCCAGCCTGAACAGATCTGCCAAGTGTAACCTTAGTTTTATCATAAACCAGATTAGCTCTAGCCTTTTCTCCACATACTCGTATAACATTAGATTTTGCATAAAACAGATTAGCCTTTTCTCCATATCTCTCTCTTCACAACCGCTGGGCAGGACAGGATGTGAAAGCTCAGCACTCAGTGTCAAAGAGGTGCTGAGACAGCTGTTTGTTCCATACATTATACTTGCAAGAAAATGTGCACATACTAGATGCACAAACACGTATTACTTTCAGAGAAATGTAAAGGAAAAAATCAGCAGCACACTATTTTCTATAGGGTTCCTTTGAAGAGTGAACTGCTTGCGTGTGTATGGAAGAGGGCAGCAATCAGAAATTCACAGATTTCAGGACACAGACATTGCACAGTTCTATAGAAAATCAGAGCTATAATTTGCATTTTTAGCTCTAAACTCCTTTTGCCTTTGTTAGATGATTAACACACAAAAAACAATGCTCTAGTTCATATTTTTGTCATTTAAAAAAATTATTTTATCTGTACAGTACTCTATCAGTGCTGACTAGATCAGGCCTCTTCCTATTTTCTTATCTAAGAATGGCAGACTAGTATGCAAATTAGAGATTGAAACATTAAACTAATAGCCTGATTTCGTTATTCAGCTTTGACATAAATGAGATGAATGTCATGGATTAAATTAACAACTAAATAACTTCAAAGGGATAATAGGTATTTTCATCCACCCCCAAAGAGATTAAAACAAACACCAGCTTTTACATAGGATTTTCTGCCTGTTCTTAGATAATCAGATCTGAAGAAACTAACATGTGGAGCTCTGCTTTTTAATGGCAGATGCCAGATAGAGATCCATCAAATTTCCAGTTTTACAGCAGTAAAATACCAGCTGCAGTCCCTGTTTTAAAATTATACACTGGGACCTATTGTGGCTTACTGAACAAGTAGGAAATAATTCTCCACTCCTCCAGGAGCAGCCACCAGATTTGTGTTAGTCCACAGATTGCTTCCTGAGATAAACAGAAATGCAGCTGTACAGCACTTATGTGCCACAACCTGTTGGGACTATGATGAAGGGGTAGGAACCGGGACCATAAACTTGTTCTTCTTGAAGAACATAACACAGAGAAGAGCAGGTATTACAAAAATCTTTGTATAATTTCAAAAATCCTCAGTGTAAGAGACCCTCACATATTTTGTATCTACTGCTGGATTGACAGACAGGCTCTGTTTGCACACCTGACAAACACACATCAGCTATTTAGTGAATTGTGGACAATGAAGTTAGTTGTCTCACTCTATTTTTACTATTTTCATTAGTTCTTTTTTTTTTGTTTGTTTGTTGGTTCTTTGGGGTTTTTTTAGAAGTTGAAGATTGGATCTGGTTTTATGAATGTCTTTGAACAGGTATAGATCTTCCTACATTAATTTGACTTTAATTCCACAATACAAATTTAAAATAGTGTCCAATAGATTAAGGCTTGGGTTAAGTCATGAGTATCTATTTAAAAATGAAACAGCAAATGAAGTCAGTATTCCAGACAAGAAATAAAAGATAGTTTTTGAAAGTGTGCTTTATAATTCTTTTCTGCAGTATCACGTTGGGTATTTCAGCTTTTAAATAGGTTGCCCTACCTTAACAATAGCTATTTCCTTCTAAAAAATACAACGGTACTGTTAAATGAAAGACAAATTTAAGATTTAAAAGTTCTTGTCCCTATTTAATTTCATACTGTGTTACAGAAGTTCTTGTGTACAACCCATTCGCCCTTCCTCAGCTCGACTGCTAAGTACAGCTCTCACTGCCTCTCCCGCAGCCAAAGTACTCTACTGCCATCCCAAGGCAAGCAGCACGCACTGGCTGTGCAGAAGGTGCTGATGCTCTAAATGCCCACTACTTAAATAGACCAATTAACCTCGCTGTGCAACTCACCAAATGCCACTTTGGTCCTTATGTCACTTCGGAATCTGTGCACAAATTACTATGGCAAACAGCACATTTAGTACTTTCAGTGTTACTGGGCTGCCTGGATAATCCTCAAAATGACAAATCACTGTCTGCGCGATTAATTTTCTTTCTGTCAAGTCTGGAAAGATGAGAGATTTTGGGGACATCATACAACATGTCAAGGAAATGCCAGCTGTCTCCATAACATCTCAGCGCTAACAACAGAGCGAGATTGATGATTCGTACACAGTGCTGGTTTTCATAACTTTAACAAATCTGAATTCCTCAGCAGATAAAGTAATGGGATCTGTCAGTCAGCATGAAAATACTCAGAGCATCAACAGATATTTAAATAATCAATATTGTAACACTTGAAGGTGGTTGCAATAAACCAAAGGAACTTAAATTTTCACACAATAAAAGAGATATTTCTTTTTGTCATTCCTCATGATGGCTGTACTAAAGACATAATCACAGAGACAAACTCTTAAAGGAATCAAGATACATTTTTCTTTCACAAAGGGAAGTACTTCTTGGCAGGTATTATGATTTGACATACATATGCCAAATACTCAAAACAATGAAAAAGTCTTAAAGTATTGAGCAGCACCATTTGATTAGGTATGCTAACATTAATGACAGATACTTAAAAGAATTACATGGATACTCCTACAACATTTTTAAGGGATTATATGCATCACAGTGCAGACCGAGGACAGACTGTTTAAGATTACTTTCTAGATCTGGGAAAGGTCTCCCAGGTCATGAAATAAAAACAGCAGTATCTCTCATGCATCTCCTTATAAACTTAACAAGGTCCTGTTCAATAGAAACCTAAACAGAAATCCATGAGCTCTATCAACAAATACATCTAAAAAGTACAGTACTGTACAAAAAAAAAAAGACAAATTGTGGTGTGTACCTCAAAAAGAGCAGTCTATAGCATGCTTTCCATCTCTCTGTGGAGCCACTCCTAAAGTTTACTGTGAAACCTGGCTTATAATACAAGTGGGACTGGAACAGTCCTCATAACACTACTTCTTGAACCTCCTGGACAGAGGCATCTAGATTTTTTTCTTGGATTTAGATGTTTATTTTTCTAGGATTTGCAGACCCCTGTTGATAGTTTAGATTTATCTGAAATTGAATTAGCTTTTTTTTAAAATTTGCTTACATGCATTTTTCTAAGTAATTTATTTCCTGTACTTGGTGGAGCCCCCCATATTATGAAGAAGCATATGTAAAGTGCACTCTCTCTCTGCCTTTGCTCCTACTCTTTGCTATAATAGATCTGAACACAATTTTTTTTCAGGGCTGAGTTACTAAATTAAACATAAAATGAACATGTTCTTTTGACTTATCTGCACTGTGAAAAGGGTTATATTATGTCTCATCCTTACACAGATGAATTCTAAACATTTTCAATACAGTAAAGGCCAGACAAAATTGCAGCCTTCACTATTGAAGAGAACTAGAACTATCACAAAAATTGCTTCTGTCTCCACATCCTTTCATAGGAAGCATGCTGCCTCAAAACAGTGGAAATTAATAAAGAGTGGTTCTGAGGAAACAGGCTTTTCCTGCTGAGCTACACAACGAAGTGTTCAGCTGCCTGTAAAACAAACTGCCCCAGCTCTTCTCGAGAGGGGATGAGAACAGTTACAAAACTCAGGTATTCCTCTATTCTGTACACCAGTGAACATATTATTTTGGAATTCAATAAACATTTCCATATTAAGAATTCTTATACTAGTCCTTAATTATCACTTTATGGATGTTACCGAAGGTGAGAGGTGGGTTAGTTGTATCTTCAGTCTGATTCTGTTAAGTGGCTTTTTTATTTTTTTGGAAGAAACAGAAGCTATGAGGAAGACCAGAAGTAAGGAAAACTTTGTAAGTATATAAACTCTTGAGATGTGTAGACACCAGCTACAGAGAATATATGCATATTATTGATGTTTTTAAGCACTTTATCCAGGATTCAGTTTGGGGTTAAAATACCTGAGATTAGATGTTAGTTTGTAGGTGACTACATGTGAGCTATATGTCTTGGCTAACATTATGGTTACAGATAATAAAAGATTCAATTGTCTTGTTTCATTCTTTTTCAAATATTTCCTTCTTTGTTTTAGTCTTTTTAGTCCACCTTCTTTGGCATCTTTATTTTTCTTCTTTTAAGACTTTTATTTTCTTTTCTATCCATTTTGAGGTTTTCCCCTCTCCTACATTATCAACCATGTACAAAGTTCCTTCATTCTGCTGTTATATTAGGTCATTCATTGAACAACAAACCATGTGTGTGATGAAGCCAGGAATACACCAGGAAGAGTTAACCCCTGGCTTTACGAAATTACAAACAATAATTCAGATTAGCAGGATAGAGATATATTTCTCCATATGTTTTCCTTTTCACTTTGTCCTCTTTCTTCTCTACAAACAATCTTCCCTCATCTAGTCTTCTTTTTACTTTCATGTCCATCATTGTTACTGAAAAACTCTTTCCAAGGATTAAAAAAAAGACAATATGCTAAATTATTTGCATGGGAATTGCATGCAGCCATAGAACCATGTAAAGTTAACATTCTCTATGTGTAGCAGACAAGCAGAGTATAAACCCCTTCTTTCTGCCTTCTCACCTGTAGAGAAAGCCAGAAGTCAGTTTTCTTAAACTCAGAAAAAGCAGTGACATGAACTGAAACAACTTAAGTCAGGAAAAATAATCACCTGGAAATCATGGATTCCAGTTTGAAACCATTTGCTGTAGCAGTACTCAACTGAAACTCAAAAGATACAGGCATCCCTTAAGCTCATATTTTCCTACTGAAGTCTCCACAGCTAGAGAACCGGGACCAACTTTTCTGAGCTGATAAGATCTGACAAGATCACAGTTTGCTGTGGAATAGCTTTAGGCTACCTTTTTTTGTTGTTATTTCTGTACTTGCAAGGACTTGGAGAATGAGATAACACCAATAAGAAACAAAATCCAGATCCTGTACATAATGTTGCAGACCTGTAGAACTAAATTTAATTTACTATAATATTTAAAAAATAAATACAAATATGTGATATTTTAACTGTATGAAGTTGTATATTTGGCATCTCTGCATTAGATTTTCTGAGGGAGTACAGTGATGTATCATAAGAGAAGCAAAAGAAAAAGGACTGATTTGCATCATGTCAGAATCTGAATGTCTGCCCCTTGATATGAAATCTTTCCCCAAATGCTTTCATGGATCATTCCATGATGCATATAAATTGTTCACAGCCTGCAGTCAACTGGCAACTTCCTCTGAAGTGAATGCACTATATACACACAAATAATTATTACCTCATTCATTACTGTCTTTTCATATGATCTTCTATCTGGAAATGAAGATTTGGATTAATTTTAACTAATTTTATATATCTAAGTTAGGCATGTAGTTTCTCTAGCTCCTCAGCTCATGTACCTTTTGTACTTGATTTCTTTTATACATGTAATGCTATCAAAGTAATGTTTTCTCCTGGCTTTTAGTTTTTAGCTTCCATTGCAAGCAAACAAGCAACCAATTGATTATTTTAATGCCTTTTTTTTTTCTTTGCCACAATAATATGAGCCACTTGTAGGTCTCATATAATCACTCCCCTTCATATTGTTTTAGAAATTAGACTAGAGCAGATTATTAATCACAGGATGGTTTCCTGATTGTCACTGGCCATGCAAAATGATTAAGAAACCTTCTAGCAAACCTGATGACTTCTGTTAAACCTAAAATTTCAGAATTAAGATGAAAATGTGTCCCCAGTCTATGGAAAAAAATCATAGCATCTTCAAAACACCTAAGGTTGGAAGGAACCTCTGAGGTCATCAAGTTTGACATCAATGCACAGTTTGAACTTTGAAAGTTCAACAAGTTAGGAACCCCTCTATGGATGAAGATTCCACAGCCTCTCTGTTCTTGTGCTTAAATCGTCTCATAATGAAAATATTGGTCTACAATCAGAGCTTAGAAAAAATATAGTAATATAGGTAACTGAAAACAATGCTGTTGATGCTTGCTCTCGCCAGAGACAGGTTTCAACCATCTAGGAATTCTAATTATTTAATGATACAAAACATTACTTTAGGAAGAGCAACTTTGGGAATACTTTTTGTGGGCATGTATCCAAACTATTTTCATCATGTTCCCAGGAGTCTTAAAAAGTACTAAAGAAGCACCACTAAATAAATCCACAATAATCTCTAATCCTTTTCCTGTATACAGTGCCAACTTACACAGCATTAAGTGGATGCCTTTTGTATTTTATCAGCCTGTTGTGGTTTTTTTCCCTGGTATGGTGAACAATGCCAAGTTGCACTGGTATTTCATAATGTAAGTTGCACATATTTCATAATATAACGTGACATGCCTTTCTGACCATGCATGACTTGCCAAAGAGGAAGCATTAATTGAAAAGAGGCTTCTTCGCACAGTGCCAAAAATGGCATTCATAAAGATAACACTTAAAATGAGTCAAAACAGACAGAAGAATGCCTCTGTCTTTCACTGAACTACATCAAGATGCACTCAGCCTGAAGTGTCAATAAAAAAGATCATTTTTTGTTCTATTCTCTTAAGAGAAAGTATGCATATTACAGTGAAAAAGGCTTGTGTGTGTATGCCTGTGCATATGTGTACATAGGTAAATGATTGAGTTTTTAAGGACTTGCCTTCAAATTTATTGAAGAATGCTCTAGCAACCCTTAAAATTTAGCAATTATATGCAATTAGATCTTCCAGAATCTGTCCCTTTTCTTTATAAACTCTCTTAAAGAGAGAAATTACTTTGCAGTTGTCTCTTCAACAGCTTACCTCTTTACTGAAACTATTCTGATTATTATCTTTTGTCCTTGATATTTAGTGTTTTCTTGATTTCTCTACTCACAAATGGAAATATGTATTTCAAGCAAAAAGGACAGCATCTTTTTGAAACAAAGTAGCTTATGTTTCTGATCAGATAAAAATGAGTGCTCTTTTGAATGCTTGGAAGAGTTAAACAAATGTGTAATACTGGAATAAGTTTCTGTCTGAAGGTCAGAATCAGCATATAATAGGCCCCCTGCTGATACATCAGCCGCTCCACTTCCTCAGTTCTATTTACTTAGAGCCTGATGTGTGCCTCCCCATCCCTTCAGATCACTCATAGTCAAAACAACAGGGATATACTGAAGGAGAGAATATTGCTATCCCACAGAGGGCTGGAGCTATTGAATGCAGGGAGTAGTCCCGTGGAAGTGATCTCAGGTGGTAAAATGGAAAAAGGGTTTTAGGCTGCATATTGCTGCACCTCCAGGACTCTCGTGGATCACTCAACATCCCATTTGCAGATTTTTGCCATAAAATAACAATTAATTTGTTACTTTAAATTGTCTTATATTATTTTACAAGGCTGTCTATTCAGGAATGGAACTACTTTAGTGAGTCCAGATCTATTAATTGTGCTGTTTGTTCTCTGTTAACTGTTGTTCAGTTTTTTTGTTGTTTTGCAACTAAAAATTCTTGGGATCCTACCAGACATGCACAGACACAGACACACAGACACACAAGCATTAATGATTAAGGAAAAAATGTCAAATTCTTTACTGATAAGTAATCCTTAGGTGAACTATTGCTGCAATGACTCTTTAGACCTCTGCTTATATTTGCCGTCAATTTCACATCCTTGTAACTGATAAGATTATGATTTTATTGATTGAAAAATATTTGAAATAAGGATTAAGTATCTTGAAACTAACACATTTAAGTCTGTTGAAAATTTCTATGAGGATCTAAACTTGCTGAAACTCATAGCTGTTTATGGCAGAGAACATTATAATTATATTGCATTTAAAGTATAGTTTATAACAGACCGTTCATCTGTGGGAAGACTTTGTAAAAAGCAGGTGTGTAATAACCTGCACTTTTAGAGGTTAATAAGAAAATCATTAATTTCAACAGTGCTACAAATGCATCTTATAGGCAGTGTGATATTTAATCACAATAAAATATCCAGGCTGCTACACAACCACATCATTACTACACATCCCTGCTCCTGATAGTATCTTCTGGCAGTTTCAATAGGCTAAATATCAACTATTTGAAGTAGAATTATAGCCATGAAAGAAGCTATGTGTAGGGTACCTAACCACATGATCTTGATTACATAGATAACAAAGGAAGAGAGAAGAAAATAACCTAATTTCCATTTGGTTTCTTTTCTCTGTTTCAGAGACTGTCCAGTTTTTGTATACAGGCTCATTGTCTCTCATCTAGATTTGTCTTCAACGAATTTTAATTTCATCTCAACACTGAATATTCAAACAGAAGTGGAAAATGAATAACTTATTCTATGTGCAGTAGATTAAAAAGACTAAAAGTATTCATATAGGTAATTGTCAAGTATGGAATGAAACTTGAGAGTGCAAAGAGACTCAATTTCATGACATAAGGATGAAGAGAAAGATTTGCAGGTTAAGAATGCATAAAAGAGCAAAGGATATTAACAATTATCACATGAAGTACATCAGAAGTTCTGCATGGTAATTGTTAGTTAATTTATACCACTTGCTTCCATTTTGGCCACAGATGAGATAATCTGGAAATTTAATGACTTATTTATAGCATTCATAGCAAAATAACAATCAGATTTCTTATGGAGAGATTTACATCCAAGATTCTCCAGAACGAAAGTGAGCAAGAGGAACCACTGCCAAGATGATATCAAAATACAATATTAGGAGAATAACAGTTCCAAGTTAATTCATTTTATAAAAAATACATAAAAGAAAATACAGTCATCTGTAACCAAAGTACTAGTGATACCTTCATTTGTGGCCAGACAAAAGAAGTCTTTTACATTCTTACTAACTATAAACTGCATCTATTACTTTAGAGTCTCTAAATCAGCTGCTGCTATTCACAAAGGAATTATTCAAGACTTTGTGGATGGCACTATGAAGCATCAGCTATGCTTTCAATAGTTGTCAAAAAAAGGTAAACAAGATGTTAGGAACTATTAAAACACAAGTAGAGAGCAAAATACAAAATGTCAATATGCTCCTGCTTAAATCCATGGTGAATTGACATCTTGACTGTTGTGTGCAGTTCAGGATCTGGTTTTTTCCACATTTCAGTAAATAGCCAGAGAAGAAAAGCAGGAAGCTGCCCAAAATTGAACTTCAAAAACGGTTCCATGGGATGATATGGAATACAACTGTTTATGAGTTCTAAAAAGAAAGCTGATGATTTCATAGAAAACATGTTCATCGAGTATTATTAAAGGCAAAAATGTGCTAGTAATCCCTGATTCTGACTGCCAGAATTTGATAGGGTATATGTGGGGAAGTAACACTGGGGATATCCCTCTTTCCCTAAACTTACTATGTTGGCCATTGTCAGACACAGAATACTGACCAGGACAGTAAGTTTAGGTATGTATGGCCTTTCCTATGCTCTTAAATAAGGAAAGTAGGAAGATGAAACAAAGAAACTAGATCTGCAAAGTATTCTTTTGCATATCCATATAAAGAAGCATATGTAACCAAATGGGTATCACTATCAGGAATCCAGGTGTAGAAAAGCCACCAAAGTACAGATATAAAAAACACAAAGTGAGATCAGATTTTAAAAACATGAAGACAAGTTCTGTTGGAAATGAAGAGGTAGAATTACAGGAGGTGGCCCCTCCATGGGAGGAAATACCTGATTATGTCTGAGCACAAATATTCCTTTAATCTGAATGCATTTAAAATCCATATTTGAACTGTTACCAGTAAGAAATATGTGAAATCTTCATGTTTTGCTTCCTACAAATCCATGGACATTTACTACTACCTTGGAGTGAGAGTGCAGTATAGAAACACTTCTGGCTCACTATTGGGACTTACTTCACTTACTGTGGGAATCTAAAGCCAGTCCCTTTCACTCCAGTTTTAAGTTGTCTTCTGATCATCCTAATGATGGCAGAAATATAATATTTTTGGTACTATATAATTCCTCCTGTATCTATTGGAAAAGTAGCATGTACCTAATCAGAAATGCAGTAGTGAAACATACATTTATCTACTCACAGTTCATTGACCATCTGAATGAAATTCAGGTGTGTGGTCTCATTTGTGAAAGACAGGAAAAAAACCTAGAAAGTTATATATATATAAAAAATTTACTTGTTTAAGAAGGCTGATTATGTATTCAAGAGACTGGGTTTTAGTTTCCTTTAAAAGAGAGCAAAAATGGTATTTTGCCTGAATCACAGAACTAATAAACACAGTTCTATTACAGTCTACTGAAAAAGCATAGAAGAGGTTGGTGTATTTTTACCACATTCTCCTGCAATGAACACAGTGACATATGGACTGGGATGTTTTTCTCTTGAACCACAGCCAATTTAATTAGAAAAATAAGACGAAAATATTGGCAAACTAAAAGAAAAGTAAAAAAAAAAAAAAAAAGTAATTAAGAAATAAAGAAAAAAAGAAAAAAAGGCGAGAGAGAAATACACAGTCGTAGGATCTCAAAGCAATGCTTTGACTCCATTCATAGAAGTCACCCATTTGGGAAGCTGACAGAGCATTTGTTATCTTCTGCAGTTAGCCCATGCTGTCTCCCATTGAAATGAAGCAGCAGGGGGCCGAGCAATTCCCACTGAAATCAACAGCAGTTGACTTCCAAGTTGGCATTTTCCTACGGTCTGTGTATCAGGACTTGCTTTGCAGATAAGGTGTAGAAAATACTGATAATCATTGTTACCTCACCCTGCTCATGCAACTCCTACAAGACTTACATGCTGCTTGATTAATGCAGGATGGAATAACCTTTCTGAAATATTCACATTTAAATAAAAAAAAATAAAAGGAAAGAGAGATTATTGTATCCATCTGGACTTCAGGATAGATATAAAATCTTTGCTAGGGGATTTCCTGTGTGACCATAGAGCTTGCAAGTAATTGCCCATATGCCTGCTATTATCCTGCAGTAAAGTGCAGAAGCTTCTCTCCCAAGTATCTCCTACTACCTCATACTGGACCATGCTACACAGCACCTGACGTAGTGTCAGGACCCAGCTGGCACGTGAGGACAAAAAGGAGAGAGGAATGAGGCAGTGTATGTTAGAGAAGTGTGAAAAAGAGCTTAAGTTTAGATTTCGGAAAAAACTGTGTTTGAGATGGGAAATAATCGGGGCTGAAGATAGCGAGCTGGTTTGGGAAAACTGAATATGCAACAGAAAGTAGAGAGTGATATAGAGCTGTACTTTTAAGTACAGACCTTAATAGCCTATCCACACATAAAAATATTGTACCCTTACTTATAAACTGAAAATAAAAAATGTAAAATTTGCTTAGATTCAACAAGACAGGGTGATATAGTTTCATTTCCTTCAGTAACTTGTAAGAAGCAAGGAGATTTTCATCCTCCCATGACACAAGCATTGGACAACAGGATGTTAGAATTTATGTGTGTTTTTAAGCCCATACTAACAGTTGACCATATCTGAAAATAAATCCTCAAAGCAAAAAATACTGGCTAAAATTTTTTGTACCTAGCTGGATGTCTGCAACTTCTTCCTCTCCTCCTCATTTTCTTTTGACTAGCTAATGAGGTCCCCTATTCCACCCACTGAGCTTTATAAATACCACTCTTCAAGGTGTTGAATAGTCATCTGAACACTGTGAATTCTCTTACAAATTTATAGCTGCAGACTATGTATTTCAGTGTCTACCAATCTTTGTGCATGTTTCCAAATCTAACGTGCATTTAGAGTATCAATTGTATTTCATCCTCTAAATTCCTATTTATTTCAATAGTAAATTAAGAATGGAAAGATTCTCAGGATATTCATGTGACAAAACAGCTCCTTATAGATTGCTTTAGAAGGAGGTAATGCTTACTGTTAATAAGAAGTAACAGAGCATTACTCAGTTGATGCAGTTCAGAAAGGAATCAAGGATACATGAAATAGAAGAAATGAGTAAGCAGATCTCTGGTGGAATTCTTGGAGTCACCACAATGAAGCATGACTTCTAAGTGTGGTATATTCTCCACAGACTGATTACTTAATAGTGATAGTTCTTCAAGCAAGAAAAGAATTAATTCTCTGACATTCCAGGTGAGTGCTTTACATTAACTTCACAGTTATGTTCATTTTGCCTCTTTTCTTGGCAGTGATATATTAATTATTTTCCACGGTGGAACAGCTACTTTGGAGATTAGTCTATAGCCTGATGGTTAAGGCACGGAAGAGGGAAGAGTGGCTGTGAAGGGCACTGGATACAGTATGTATAAGAATTTTAACTTGTAGGCTATTATGCAGAGGGAAGAATGCTGCTTTCATTTTTTTCCCATCTGTGTTTTTTACTAAAAGCAGTTGCCATTGCTTTGTTTCATAAAGACCAAGCCATCTGGTAGGTATCATCGGATGCATGGGGTCCCTCAGAGGAACTAGATGAAGTTTGTGAATCTTGATAGGATGTATGCATAATACAGCTCTGAAGTTTCTTGGATTTATGAGATGAGACAAATTTCAGGACTACTCAGAAACTGAGGCAAATAGGGATTGTTAATAATAAAAATTTTGTTAAGCACTTAGGGACTTATGGGGTCCTTATAAAATGCCATGAAGGATTGCATCTATAGTTGTTTTGCATCGTTGGATCAATGGTGCAAGACAAATGTTGGGAACATAGGTCAGTAAAGGTAGCATGTATGCTATATTAGGCACTGATATTAGTGGAGGTGGTTTCAAATAGTAATGCAGTGATAGAACTTAGTTCATAAAATGCAGTGTGTGATATTCATTTAAGCCAGGTTTTCTTGTTACTCGTCATTTGAAAAGTCATGTAGTTGATTATAAACAGAATACAGGAAATAAGAACTTTTTTACACATATTATCCTTGTGTTCCTACACATTTCACAGATTTTGAAAAACTGAGCACTACTTTCTCCTTCATTGTTATTTTTTCTTATCTATTTATATATAGGAAATTTCTATTGAAATTAGATTTACAAGTCTGAATTAGGCTAAAGTTTTACTATTAGGTGCATGCACGGTACTGCAGTATTATAGTTACAAGAAAATTTCTGGACAGACCTTCTTAAAATGTAGATTTTCCAAATCAATGAAAGTTTAGAAGTATTGCAAAATATCGGCAGTCAGTAATACATAGTATTTGCCATTATGTTTAGAACAGTTTTTGCGATTTCTTTTTTTTAAGAAAATGGTCATTATGCATAAAAATGAGGCCCAAAATTTTAATGGCATATGATATTTCTAAAGAAGCTAAAAGTAATTTCAGAACCCTGTTTTCAAGAGAAAAAGATGGGATTTTTTAAACTATTAATTAACATGGAAGAACCCAAGTGCATTTGTGCTATTTCCATGATTCTGGCTCTGGACATTCAAACTGATGCTCAACAAAAACACGGTTATTACTATATCTAGCACATCAGTGGGTGAAGTGAGCACTTTGATCTAGGTATCTAATTCAGATAATTCAGAGCAAGAAGAGTTTATCTAAAAAGGAGCTGAGGGAAGCTCACTTAAAAATTATTAGTTTGAGATTCCCATGGCTACCACTTTCCTGACTCTGGGAAAACCTGTTGCACTCCAAATCTTGTTGCAGGCAAAAGGGAACACACCGTGTATGTGGAGCTAAGAAAGCATCACTCATCTAATTAACATTTTAATCCTCTAATGGTTCAAACTAATAAAGAAAAGCTATGATGGTAGTACTGAAACCATTATACAGGGAAAAAAAAAATCAAAATTTACAACATTCACCTCTTTTATTTGGTGTTATGTTCATCTGTCCAATATCCTTATGGGCAATAAGGTTGAAAGTTCTTTTTTCCTCAGAAAGAGTGGGAGATGTTTACAATGAGGTGTCTGAATACTAAAGCGTTCATAAGAAGCAATATGATGGTGGGGATTTCTTCCTTCTGTTTGCTGGGAGGAAGAGATGATGATTTCTTACTCTTCAGTCTTGGATCTAGGAGGGTTTAATTTTATGTTTCCTCACCCTGGGCTGCTGCTTTCTGGCTGCTCCCAGCTGAGTGTGAGTATGGTCCTACAGACTTCTCAGGCTCAGTTCCCCCAGGGTTCTTGTTTTCTGGGCAGTGACTCCTTGGATTTGTCAGACCCTTCCCACAGAGGCACTGACAGATCTCAAGCTCAGGAAGGGGAAGAAATGGGCACTTGGCCCTGAGGCAGGTGCTGAAACCAGCTCAGCCCATCTCTGGCCAAGGAGAGCCAAGGCCAGACCTGAGACCTGCACTCTCAGCCCAGGGCAGAGCATGTGGCCCTTTATGAGAAAAGGCATAAGTCATATTCTGATATTTTGTGGTAGATATGATACTTGTTTTCCAGCATTTTTTCATCGTTTAGGTACCAAGTCCTCTGGGGTCCTCCTTGGCTGCCCAAACAGGTCCCATAACACATGAAATAAAGTTCCAGATAATTAAAGCATGTATTCAGGACATGGGCCTTCTTAGTCTCTTGGAGATCCTAAGACTGAGTGTACTACAAACCATTTCTTCCCATCTATGCCTACATACACCTACATAAACAGGATCTTTGTGCAGACAAGAAAGCAGGAGTCATAGACACTCAAAGAGACTGCAAAAGGGAATCTGACTGCTTTGCTGCATTGACATGGGAATTCAGCCAGATGATATAAAGACCTGGGATTTCGCTTCCTCCCTTGAGAGCTCTCTCTCTCTTCCTTCTGCTTACTCCAATTTAACATCAATTCTAAAACCTATTAACATTCTGGAAACTGTGTTTGGAACCTCAGACTTCTCTGTACAAAGGCTGATGGTCCTTTTCTCCTTTGGGTCCCATGATTCCCACTGCACAGGAGTCACTCCAGGATGCATAGTAAGTACCTACCCCTACCAATGGTATGACTACTGCCTTCTCCTCGAATGCGGGAATGGCTTTCAAGCCCTGAATGGTAAAAGAAAATTTCAGTCCCTTGACCCTTATGTCCTGGTAGACTGTTCTAACACAGAGACACAAAACCAACATGCTGCAGTCACATTCTGAACTAGCCCAATTAGGTAGACATTTTCATGTTCAAGGTGATTAACTCCTAGACTCACACATTCTTTGGAAGACTTCAGACTCAGTTATATCTGTCCAGTGACTTTGTAGGAAACTTAAATCAGGTCATTAGTTAAGCAGTTGTGATCTCCCACCTCTAATACCTACTAAGACTCCTCACTTTCCACAGAAATTAACTGGAAAAGAAGACATTGAAAAAAAAATTATTAAAATCCTAAATACTTTCTTATTCCTAAATGCCACAGAATTGGATTTGAGAATATCTGATTTCTTGATATTTTGCCTTGAAGAAAATATAACTTAGAAAAAACTGGTTTCAAATGCCATCCAGAATATTAATTGAAGATACCTTATAATAACAAGGTTACTGGTTTATATTGTATTTTACCAATATGCTATAAATAATGGCAATTTAGATGATCCTTGACATTATCAGATAGTCCATTCAAATTATACACAGTAGTATAACAAAGTATCACATAAGAATATGTATGAAAGATGCAAATCCTTTAAAATAACAACAGTGCAGAAATATATGAAAGATGCAAAACCTTTAAAATAACAACAGTGCAGAAATATATCTAACATACAAATGATCATGTATTTACAGATGTGTACTCTGAGTTATTCAATTAATCCTTTTTTAGAAACTAATGTTACAGTTTGCTTCTTAATACCAATTCCTAAGACAAAGAGGACTGGTTTTGAATATTTTTTGTTGTTGATCCTTGCTCTTTCCTGTATTTACTATAAGGAATTAATTTTGTTAGCCAAAAAAAATTTCAAGTTTGAAATGACGATCACTAAAAATTCCTTACGGTAACTGAGATGGTATTTCCTGTAGGATCACTTTGAACTTAAGCACCTTTTAAATCTGTTGCTTCACAAAGCACTTTAGAGATAAATGGTTTTGAATGTATGCTTTATTTTGGTCTATTCTCAAGAGGTTCTATCCAATACGTAAACAGTTTAGGGTGACACTAATTCTCTTTGGAATGTTCTTACAATGAAGTAAGCCATGTAATTGCAGTTTTGCTTCAAGACTGACACAAGACTGACACTTTCAGATATATTTAAAAAGTAACTATTTACTCAAATTTCATTTTTAAGAATTATCATTTAGATTCACTAGATTTATGTTCAATTAATCCTAACTTGGTTCACTTTCTCTGTGTGTAGACTTTCCAGGCCTGTGTTACACAAGCAGAAGTGTCCTTCATGTACATATAATACAGACAATAAATACTTTAATGCCATTTTCTGTTACTCAGTTTCCAAAATTAAATATATGAAAATCCATAGAATAGACATAGTTTTGCATTGTTTTCTTAACTTTTCATTACTCTTTATTTATGCTGCATTACCAAATGTGAGATAGATATCACTGTGAAAAAAATTGCACATAGATCTAATATTCCATTTCGTAAGTAAAATATTACACACGGAAAGTGCTGAAATCATGATGTTTTTCATAAAGGCACTTTTTTAGGAATGCTGAAGTCAAACTTATTTGTCTATTTTGACTGTGCGTTAAAATTAAATATTTCACCAGAAATATTAGCTCACCTCATGGATACAGCAAAAGAAGTGAGTCTTGAGAAAAATTTGATGGAGAACAGGGGATTAATCTAAATTATTTGATATATTTAAGATGCAGTGAAAATTTATTCCATTTTCTTGCCTAGCTTGTTTCTATGTAAATATTTTTTAGTATTATATTGTAAGTATATTACAGCATCAAAATGCAAGCTACAATGCTGCTAATGCCATGATACATCATCAAGGAGGGAGTCACTGAAGAAATATTTTCCCTTACAATAAGCAAGCTAAGCATTTCAGACCTCAGCCAACCTCTCAGCTGTTATGTTGCTAAATTTATGAGTGACCTTTTAAAATTGCTTTAGGTCGTCTATCAGCTATTATAATTTTAATTGTCTAGAAGTTAGGTGAAACTATTTTTAACGAAAACTTTGATATGCATATGCAGTTTGATGGATCCATTTGCAATCACATACATACACTTTATATTTCTAAAATATAAATTATGGCTAACTATACATTGAAGCACTTGTATTATGTTAGAATGAATTACTCTGTAGATTAAAAAAGACATTGAAGTATTACACTCAAAAAATATTGATATAAGCCAAACAGAATACATTTTATATGTAGAGCTAAGAAATGCAATGTTAGTCTAATTCATGTTTTACAATCTAAAAAAATAACACCACACACTTATTAGTCAATTTACAATGATATCAACAATTATAGTCCAAACGAATTGGACTAATAATCTAATTATTACAGAAAAAAGAAAAAGACCTTCATTAATAATACAGTCAAAATGCTGCATGCAAACTCTGTAGTCTCAGCTGCTTGGGTGTGGTGGTTTGCTCCCGCTCCCAGTACTCAAATGGGTCCAAGGGTCACAATGGCACCATTTCCATGTGGGACCTGTCAGAGACCAGAGGCATTTGCCATAAGGAGCATGGTGTTAATGGTACATTTCTTCCTCCCTTGTTGTGAATCCATTTTGAGTTATTTTTATTAAGTTTCTAACAGGCTGTTTCCTTGATCTTTCTTTATTCATTTCCAGTTCTGCATTAGCCTCATTTGTTGGGTGTTGTTTTTTTTTTTTTTCTCTTCTATTTGCTATCACTAGCACCAATTTCAACAATTTATGAAACTGCATGTGTAACAGTCTGTTCTTTGCCAGCCAAGGAAGGAGACATGGGTGCTTAGCACTGAATCGCCAAGGGAATGTACTCTCTCATATTAGTTATGTGCATAGCAGTGCCCCAGCCTATTGCCTGGAGGACATCAGTACAGAGGAAGGTAAGCTTTATATATGTTACAATATAGTGCTATAGACCAAGAAAATTAATAGTGATAGGGAGTGGCCTAATGAGTGATATTGCTCACATAATCAGTGTGTGTTTGTTCTGAGGAGGTGGTGTAGACGTATGGTCAGTGGTGTGTTAATTTTCATAGTTCTAAATGCTATTCTTAAGTCAAATTTCCTGTAGTTTCATTGTTGTTATGGGGTGTTCTCAGCTGGTGGAAACTGGCTTAGGTTGGGTCTTCACAGAACTGTGGAATCATTTCGGTTGGAAAAGATCATGAAGTCCAGACATTACCCCAGCAATGTAGGTCACCACTAAACCATGGCCCTAAGCAGGTCATCTACATATCTTTTAAATATGTCCAGGGATGGTGACTCCACCACCCCATGGGCAGTCTGTTCCAATACTTAACAAGCCTTTCAGTGAGAACGTTTTTCCTACCATTTAACCTAAACCTCCCCTAGTGCAACCTGAAGCCATTTTCTCTTGTCGTATCACTTGTTACCTGGGAGAAGAAACAGACCCCCACCTCGCTACAACCTCCTTTCAGGTGTTGTAGAGAGTGATTAGGTCTCCCCTGAGCCTCCTTTGCTCCATGCTAAACAATCCCAGGTTCCCTCAGCTACTCTTAATAAGACTTGTTCTCAAGACCTCTCACTAGCTTTGCTGCTCATCTTTGGACACACTCCAGCACCTCAATGTCTTACTTGTAGTTAGGGTCCCAAAAATTAATACAGTATTTGAGGTGTGGCCTCATCAGTGCTGAGTACAGTGGGACAATCACTTCTCTAGTCCTGCTGGCCACACTAATTCTGATACAAGCCAGAATGCACTTGGGCACATTGCTGGCTGTCAACCAACACCGTCAGGTCCTTTCCACCAGGCAGCTTTCCAGCCACTATTCTCCAGCCTTGTAGCATTATATGGGGACATTATGATCCAAATGCAGGACCCAGTACTCGACCCTACCACAATGACCTGAAATAAAAGCTCATAATCCCAGGCAGTGTTTGTTCTTCTAAGCAGGACATACTGCAGTTAGCACATTGCCTGTCACATACTCCTCTGTTATAACTCATCAGTTACTGAATATCATGATTAGAGTTCACTATTTAGGGCTCTAAACAAAAGCTAAAACTAACTTAGGCAGCAGTTACCTGACTGTTAGACAACAGTTATCACAGCTAAAACAAGCTAAAATTAGCTCGGACCAAAGCAAGCCCAGGCAAGTCATGGGAGCCTGCATTGTGAGGTCAGTGAAAAGGCTGTGGCTTTTTGTTAGTAATGGCAAAGGTAGCAATACTAAGCTACAGAAGTAATTGCATCATGTGCATTTCTTAACTAGATTCTTCCTGTAACAGCAAATAAGTAAGGAGAAGCTTTGATTAAACTGCTAAATATACTACAAATTTGCCTAAGAATGATTAATAATAGAATTTAGACCAACATTCCTAAGTGTGCAATAAAAAAAAAAATCAACAAATAGATATATCAAATCACACAGAGACTTTTAGCATAGTTCTAGAAGTAAAAAACATATAATCTGAATTTTCAAATACCATACATGCTTTCTGCTAGATTCAGTGACATATGCAAGCACTTGAATAGCTGAAATCATATGTACGGTCCCACTGAGTTAACTTGCCTCTGTTACTTGTAAAATACTCAAAAGTGATCTTTTGAGACTTCATCCAAAGTTGCAAATTATTAAGCCTAAACTTCTGAACTGATTCTTTCTTAATCTAAAAATAATATGATAGAAATTGTAAGTATTGTGATGTATGATAGCGAGAGTACCACTTCATTCACCTCAGTTCACGTTAACTTTCATTCCAGAAAAGGTTAATATATGTTTACCTCTCTTTGCCTACTTCTATACTTCCTTGAAATACAAATAGTTGTTTGATAGAAAAGTGTGAAAAAGAATAATAATTAGGATATTATTTGATTAACTTGAAATACATAAGAAAATAATTACAATATTGTATTAGAACTATGCTCAGCAGAGATTAAAAGGTAAAGCATGTTTCACAGCAAGAAAAATTCTGCAGTGTATCTGAAAGGTTACAAATGTGATTAACTGTGGCAGGTCTCACATGCTCCACTCATAAATCTCACACCTGGTAATGCATTAGGGATGGCAGGTGTAAACATGATGAAAAAGTGCAATTTCATAATGCCATACAAGATTAAGACAAGAAAATCAAATTGAGATTTGGAAACATGAAAAGTTTATGATTATGATTATGATTATGATTATGATTAGCTTTATTTTTATTATGGCGTTGTATGCTGTAGCTGTGTTTTAGCTTCAAAGTTATCAGCATTTATAAATATGTAGGGTAAAATCCACACACATATTTTTTATGACATCTTGCAACTTACTGGTATCCATATGTACCCAACATATGTGCTCTGGAAAAACGATCACTTACTAGGTATTATGGCATATGTCACCTTGGCAAGGAGGGCACTATATACCAAAATCTTTAAATACAAGTCTCTTTCATTGGGGCAATAAATGATTTAGGTACACTATTAGAAAATAAAGCAAAAAAGTTTAATTTATCACATCCTTAATAAGACTTCATCAAGTGTGCACTTAAACAGCTGTAATTTTAACAGAATTCTACTTCATTTTGACCTAGGCATGAGTTTACTGACTTTAGGTATGTTTCCAGAGTCCCAATAAACACAGTGATTCTTCACTGTCTACAAGTGGAAGGGGTTATATTGATATCAAACACCACACACACACACACTCCACCTGCCCCATCAGAGAGCTTTTTTAAGGAACAGTACTACACCGTTTGTCATGTTTGACATAAACACAATATTGTCATAAAAGTTAATTGCTAATGAGATGATCTTCAGTTGCACAATACAAAAGACTTTATCTTTTCTAAAAAGATGATTAATTTCAGTGTTTAAAAAGAATTACCAGTTTATCTTTTATTCTTTCTCTTTTAGATTTACATCTGTTATTTGCTCTACACTTTCTTCTCTTTTTCTACTGTATATTCTTCTCCTCCCTTTACTTTATTATCTCCTCCGTTCACTGCAGTTTTACCTTTAAGCCACTGCCTCTCCACAGTGTATTGTCTTGTATTTCTGGTCATTAGCCATCTTTGTCTAAGCATCAAATGGTCAGTACTAGTGTCACAAGAAAGGATTAACAATCACAAAACTTCCAGGTGCACTGGTATGGGTGGTTGTGCCTGGGGTGAGGGGTGGGGTGGGGTGGCATCAGACCAAACTAATCCTCTAGATAAGAGAATGATAAATTTCTTCCTCCGTATGTAAAATTAAGAGTGAGGAATGACTAACCTATAATTTACTTTACTGTAGTTTCTTTTTTGTTGTATAAAATCTTACAACTCCTCTGAAGGGGTGTACGAGCTTTGCCAATTATCTCCTAGCAATCTTTACTGCACAGAACAAAAATAAAATAAATAACTCTAGTCTGTGTGTCAACTGGTTTTTGCACACTGGGTAAAGAACCCAGAATTGGGAGAAGTACCAGTATAGCATTAATAAATTGAGCATTGCTCAAATATTTAAGAGAATGGTGTTATGAAATAGTTAAGGAAAAGGAAAGAGAGAAAGAAAGAGAGAAAGAGAGAGAGAAAGAGAGAAAGAGAGGAAGAAAGAGAGAAAGAAAGAGAAAGAGAGAAAGAGAGAAAGAGAGAAAGAGAGAAAGAGAGAAAGAGAGAGAGAAAGAGAGAAAGA
>WTSP01000465.1:0-87364 GCA_025331215.1 Actenoides lindsayi
CGGGCACAGGCCCCACGGGGTGGGGCCCCCCCGGCCGGCCCCGGGTCCGGCCCCCCCCTCCCCCGCGCCGAGAGCCGGGCAGCGCCCAGGCCCCGGCGCCGCGGCCGGGCGGAGCAGAGCGGGTCCCCCCCGCCGGGCGCCGCGGACCCCTCACCTGGATGAACTGGATGGTGAGCGCCGACTTGCCCACGCCGCCGCCGCCCACCACCACCAGCCGGTACTTCTCCTGCCCCGGGCCGTCCCTGCAGCCCGCGGCCATGGGGGAGCCGAGCGGAGCCGATCGCGGCAGCGCCGCCGCTGCCGCCGGGTCCGGCGCCTCTCAGCCTGCCGCTCTCCTTCCTCCTCCTCCTCGGCCCGCCGGGGCTGAGCAGCCGCAGGCCCCGCCGCCCCTGCCGAGTGCGCCGCCGGCAGCGCCCCGCCGTGCGGTGCGGCAGCGCCGAGCGGCCGAGCTCCGCCCGCCCCCGCAGCCAGGGCGCCGCGGCTACAAATGGCGGCCGGGGGCGGGGCCGCCTCACCGGTATGCTAATGAGGGCGGCTATATGCATGAGGGGGCGGGGCCCGGCCCGGCCGAGCGGGAGCGGAGCGGGCGGTGTGAGGCGCCCGGGTCCGGGCCACGGACACCACAGCGCCGTGTCCGCAGCGTGCGGAGCGCGGTGGGCCCGGGGTCGCTCCTCTCCCCCGCGCTGTGCCTCCCACCAGGGCGCCCGTCCTCCCACCCCCGAGAGCTTCACCAGCCCCAGGAGGTGCGGAGGGACGCGTTACTGCCCCCAGTACAGATGCCGAACCAAGGCACAGCGCGGTTTAAAGCCAAACCTGCCTTCGTGTCAGCACAGATGCACCAGCGGGGAAAAGAGGTTAAAAAGTCACAGGGACTTTAGCCCTTGCGGGCACTTCCTCTGGTCTTCTTGTGACCGGGCACGGGAATGAGTTTCCTTCTCATTGAGGCAGTTCAGATCAAGGCCACCCTCTCCTCCAAGGGTCACAGCGAAGCTGAACAGAGAAAGTCTCAAAATCAAAGAGCTGAGGGACGCAGGGTGACAGTCTGAAGAGACAAGTTTAACGGTACTGTTCTCCGCAGACACAGTCCTGGAACTGTGGAAGTCGCTGATGCGGGGGGGCTGTGGAAAACAACACTGCATCAGAGTGACAAAAGGTTAGACAAAGTCCCAGGGAACAAAGCAGCTACTAAGCACAGGGATGGGGGGCACCCTTCGGACTCGGGAAGCTTCTGAAACTCCGACATCCTGCAGGCAGGTTGGCTGTAGGGCAGGAGTTGCTCTCCACCTGCCCTGGCCTGTGAATTGCCTACGGGTCACTGTCAGGATCAGGAACCCGTATGAGTATTGAACCAGCAGGACAAGTCGTCTCCTAACTCTTAACTGTGTTCTCTAGCTTAATTAAAAATCAAAAGTACAGGCTACAATGAAGTGAAACTGCTGCTAGTTTGTCAAGTACTGGGTGGTTTTAAATAAAAATACAGTACAATACAGCACGCTCCGGGTTTCATTTTGAGATCAGCTAACCTGGCTGGGTGGTGAGGCGCCTAGAAGGGAAAGACAAGAAACAAGTGACAAAACAAGGTGGCAAAAAATGATTCAAAAGGTGTTTTGTATGGTCCGCGCAGTCAGGAAAATAAATTTCACAGCACTGGTTTGCATATTCCTAAGGAGGCAGAAAACACAGGGCTTCACAACAGAGCGGAAGAACTTGAAATACCAAGACCTGAAATGATGAAGACATGATCAAAGTTTTGATGAAGCAGCTGGGAAAGGAAGCACAGCTTTTAGAACTGCTACACAGAAAGAAGCTGCGTCATTTCAGGTCTAGCCTGAATACGCAAATTTCAGAAGAGGCAGAATCAGGAATGACATCCAGATGGCAAGCTTGAAAGAGCGAGCACCATAGTGCTTTATATAATGATAGGGGGAAAAAAAAGATTTCAGGAAGTGCTTGGGGGAAAGATCCAGAACTTTATTTTACATTGGCAGCGAGCGAAGGTGTGGGTTTGGAAGGTTAGAAGACGTGTATGCAGTAAGTGACATACTGAAAGCTAAAAAGCTTTCTGTGAGAACATAATAGCTTAATGAAAAGAAAATTTGTTCACAGGCTTATCGCAGAAAAAAAGTTACAAAAATCTTTGGGACCCGAGTCAGCATGGTAGGTAACTTGAGCATTGAGTTAGTCCACTAATTTAGGATTATATGTGTACCTAGTGGTGCCACTTGTTTGTTTACCCTGCCCAAACAGGCCTTAAACATCTCACATCTCGTACCATGTGAATACTGTGATCTAAGGAGATCCATGTGCTGCAGTTCCCACCAAGAACTCCACTGCTGACCATAAGAAGGTGGGAGGAAACCAGCCTTCTCAAAGCCAGAAAACAAGCTTGGAAGAAAAGTTACAAACAATCTGATTTCCTTTGGTATAGGAATGTAGGACCTAATCCGGAATAAAACGAGTAATCATTTTTCCTGCATATAGAAAAATTGTGGATTATTTGTTACACTTAAAATGAGCACCCAGAAACTAGAAGAAAAGAGAAGCCATTTCTCTTCAGACACAGTTTCTATCTGAGTAAGAAGTAAAACTATTTTCAGCCAAGCAGCTACAGCTTTTTATAAATGATCATCTATTTTTCTACCTACCTCTTTCAGCAGTCCATTGTAAACACTTCCAAATTTGCTCTGAGGCTTGAAATTGATCTACAAAGGAAAGCCACTATGTCGTCACATTTATTTATTTTTTTCTGTAATTTGTAATGTGGGCTTGTCACCTTCTATTAATTATTATGATTACTTTAGAGATTCAGAGGCATTTATACCCAATAGTAATTACAAAGCAAGAACATCCCTAGAGAAAAAAAGTAAAATAAACTGTGTAAGAATAGGATTCTTAAACAAGATTGTTTAAGACAACGTCTGTGTTCACTGATGCTTACATAGCTGTACTGATCAATTAACATGTAGGTGAACTTTTGAGTTTGGTTTTGAGAATGCACCAGCAGCAGTGCTTTCGTGAGCAGGTCAGGTTTTGCACGCCCAGGCATTCAGGCAATCCTCTAGCAAAGCAAGCAATCCAACCTTGATTTATTTAATTTTTTTCCCCCCATATATATTTAGCTGTTATGTATTTATGTGGTTTTGCCTATGTAATTATTTCATGATGTTGCTAGGATAAAAAAGAAGCAGGAAAGAAAACTAAACTAGTAACTTTTAGACCTTTTCCACAGACGCTAAAAATGTGGAAGTGAGACCAAAAGAAAATTTCTCCTCCGCTCTTCTAGATCCACTTCATTGTGACAGTTAGGCTTGAATAGAGAAAGAAAGAATGAGAAGTTGTTAGGTAGGTTGGACTAAATCATCTGGGCCTGACAACGTTTGTTGTACGTGGTGAGCGGTCTCAGGGGCATCGCTGGTTACACTGCTGGTTACAGCACTTTATGCAGCACGAGTGAGAAGTCCAGCAGACTGAAGAGAATAAATATGTCAAAAAGGGAGAAAAGAAGGAGCAGAGAATTATGGATCGTAATCTAATCAAATCATATTTTTTTCCAGGAAAATAGATTAGAATAAATAATTAAACTATTTGTAAGTAACTGGAAGACAAGAAGGAAGTGAGTGACAACCAATATGCTCTTCTCCAGGAACAAATTGTGTCAAATCAAAATATTTTTCTCCTATGATCCATTAACAGGCATTTGAGTAGGAGGAAGCAGTATGCGTTCTATAGCTTGATTTTAGTAAAGCTGCTGATACTGTCTCTCATGATGTGCTTTTAAACAGGCTAGTTCCCCATGTTGTGTTAGATGGCAGCACTAAAGGGGGAGCCAGGCTGGTGGGAACACTGGACTCTCTGATTTTCAGTGGTTCACTGGCAAAACTGGGGATAGTACCACACAACTATCCAGAAGACCTGACCTAACCTAGTATTATTAAATATTCTAGTAATAATCTAGATGATGAAACAAGAAAGCACATGTCCTACATTTTCAGAAGCTGCATGCTGGGGGAGAAAACAAGACTTCTGAATGACTACAAGAATTAAAGAAAAGTTCTAAAAAGAGATCATGTAATGCAGAAACACCACATGCATTGTTCTGTATTTAGACAAGAATTTGGTAGTTATTTGCTTGGAGGTTAAGTATGTTAGAAAATAATGGAGAAAAAAAAAATTACTTTCGTCTTCCCTGGTGCTTTCCCTCACTCCTTGGTATTGCACACCACCCGCGCCTGAACTCCCTCTTTTTAATGATATACTTTCAGAAATACCCTTCCTTGCATTTTATTTCTTCTTGCTAACTTACAGTGTAATTTCATGATAAAGGCTCGCGTTACCATTTTAATATAACTCCTTAGTATGATGACCTACATTTCATTTTCTGCTTGTTTTCTTCTTACACTGAGATCAAAGGAGCACTGATGATTGAGGCACTCTGGTCTTAGTAAAATCCCTGGCCTCCTTTTGCACTGAGGTGGTGTGTGCTTGTGCTTCACGGCATTTCTTTAGCAAACTGCCAACTCTGCTATTGCCTATAAACTCACTTTTTGTAAGGCCACTCACTTCCAGCTGCACTTCTATTTCTCTTTACCCTTCCCGACCCATTCTCATCAATTAATTTTCTGACATGATTTTTCTAGAATTCATTGTCTCAGTATTTCTGTACCTCAGCCGAATGCAGAGATGTCTGGTTAATTCTGTGAGCTCCGAATCCACACAGGAGCAAAATGCACTAGGAATCATCTACTGAAATGCATGACCTTGAAATAGCATAGTTCCATAGCACAGATGGGGTTTACCAGATGTCTGAGACTCTGAAATGACGAGATTTCAAAGATTCAGTACTTCAGAGTCATTTAAACAACTGAGATTGCAGTATAGGATAGAGATACAAGAAGTATATTTAAACAATCAGGTTTACACACGGATCCATGATTTTGGTGCCCACACGCTAGTTTACCCATCCTGGCCCCACAGTGTGCACTTACCTGTGCAATGCAGATATATCCTGAGAACGGTGAAAAGTTTGTTTTTCATTGATACAAAATGCGAAGCTCTTCCTTGAACCATCAGAACTGATCAGGTGGTGATAAACCCTCTGTTGTTGACCATCCAAGGCTTGATTCTTCAAGATGCAATGTTCTGATCTCTTGGTGGTGACTGAAATGGCCAAAAATATATATAATGTGGGATCAGCATCTAGACAGAAGAGCTGTTCTTCAAAACATTCACATCATCGTTTGAATGTCCAGTGCTAAAAATAGGGCAGTAAGAATTCTTCACCTAGGTAGTGTCTTAAAGCAGGATTGTTGCTAACAATGGGGTTTGTACAGCAAGGTCCTCTCTGTAGAGAGTTTTGCAGGTACATAACCATTATTCTTCCTCTGGCTAAAAGCTGCTTGTGCACATGAATTTTTTAAGGAGATATTTTTCCTGTCCTCACTCTCTTTTTCATTCTTTATCACCCAAACTATTTAACTTTATCACCAAAGTGCCACGTTTCTTCGTACTTCCAAAATGCCTCAACAGTGGAAGCTTCTCTCACTGTTTTGGTTGACCCTTAGCTACTGACCACGGTTGCCTATTAAACATAACAGGGCATCTCTACTGCTATTAGATAAAGGATGGGCTAGTCTGTCTGTGTTTTCAAAGTCACAGCTTGCTGAAATTGCTGCTACTGCTTAGTGAAACTCTGTTTTCTTAGCATACCACTATTTGCCTCAGCACTCTCACTGCAACACGTGAGGGTTAAACAGAGAAGGTTCAGGAGTTCATTTTCCTTGGACATAAGAATTGAGATGCCAGTATAAAACCTCCGTAAAACGTGTCTTTTTCTCCTCTCTACCATTCTTCCCGTTTTTTCTTTCCATTTTGTGGGCAGCTCCTTGTTGGCCGTCTCCCTCTTTACTGATTTCCTCTGCTGGTCTTGCCCTCAGATTCCTCCACCCAGTCCTGCAGCCTACTAGTCTCATCACACATCCCCTACTTCTCAACACACAATGAACAGTGAAGTCAACTCCCTTTGCACCACCTTCCCATCATCGGCAGGCCAAGGAGACCCTCCTCGGGATATGGGTTATTCTGAAGTACTGCTTAAAGCCCTGAGAAGATGTTTTTCTGAAACTCAACAGCCATACACTACCCAAGTGAAACTGTCCTCTGGCTTGTCCCAGTTTAGGTATGGGGAAACAGAAGTGGAAGAAGAATTGCTAGATTTCAGTTGAGCAATTAACATTTAATTTTTCATATTTCTGCAAGTTGGTTTTTACCACCCCTTTAAAGAACCGTTATTGGTGGATCATGCCGGTGGATTCTGCACCAACATGTAAGACCCAGTTTCTGTCGCATGGAAATTACCCTCTAAATAGACAGAAGAAATATTATTATCCCATTTGCAGACAGGGCATTCAAGCACAAACATGCTAAGGAATATGCCTGAGGATATGTGGAAAGCCTACATCACTCAAGTGAGCCGTACTGGGGAATAAACAACACGAGCCCTTTACTTACTCCTTCTCCAGACTCTGTATCTTTCTTTAAATCAGCCTATTAATTCCATCACCAGCAGCACTGCAGGTGAAGAAGCTGTTGAAATATTTTCTTTTTGTTGTTATTTTTATGTACACAAGAACAAGAGACTGAAGTCAACATAAATTAATGAGATCAATCTATCTGCTGTAAGAATTAATTTATTTTAAATATACTGTCAAAATTATACTATGCTTGTTTATGCTCGAAAATCAGAATCGATCTGAAAAGTGAAAATACACCTACCAGCTTAAGAATGAGGAAATTAAGGTAAAAACAAACAGGCCAGCTTGATAACAAGTGCATGATAAACAGACATTTTACTAAAAAGGAGACTTTTCAGATATTTCCATGACATGTTGTTGCCACTTGAAATGTGGTGCCTTCTGGTGCTGTCTCAGAATATCTGGCAGAACATGTTGTATGTAATCAGACACTATTTTTTCAATGTATAATTTTTTTTTTTAATTCTGTCTTCTCTGATAAGCATCCTGCAAGACAAATGCTCTACTTGCTAAATAATTTCCTTCAGAAAAATTGAACAAACACATCTCTAGGATTTTCTGTTATAAGCAACTCTAACTTTTAAAAATAGAAGTCCATAACACGATAAAACAAAATATTTAAGATGCTTAGGCTTGCTATCAGATCTCCTATTAAAGGAAAAAATATAGATTAAAAAAAAATAGTATTCACACAAAATAATAAAGGAATGAATGACAGTAAACATTAAACCTAAGGAGCTTACACTGTGAGCCCACTGACACGTGGACATTCACCACTCACTGAATTCGCTCTTGTGCTTAAAATGGCATTTTCCTTTGCCACCTTATAGAAAATTAATGCTAATCAGTAATATTCGAGCAAACTCTTACCCAGATAAATAATTTCTTATTTCCGCAGGTGGAACTTGTGCATGGACATTTTCCAAAAGGCCAGGGCCCAATTCTCCCCAGCAGTGTTTCAAAATGCAGGGGACAAAAAGGAAAGCGGTGAAAAGGCAACTGAGCAGAGAGAGTGCTAAATAAGACAGTCAGGGGTGATGAGAGCGCTGGTGAGCTCCCTGGCCCTGAAGCCAGCCCGTCTCGCCTGGCAGCGGCAGAGCTGGCACAGGGAGCCCACAGGTCTCGGTGGCGGGGAGCTGCGCAGGGATGAAGGAAGCCGCCCGCCTTCTCCTGGGTTCTGGCACCAAGTCCAGCACGTTCAGTTTGCACTTCCTCTAAATGGCTTCTAAGACACAAGCAAATATTTTCGCACTCAGCTCCCCGCAAATGAAAAGATTCAAGTTCTCGCTGGAGCGTGGCCTGCTAAGAAGGGCCCCGGCGAAGCGGGAGCAGATGAGGAGATGAGGTTAGGGCGTGCCAGGCCCCTGCAGCTGCAGCGTGCACTGCTCAACCCTCCGGACACGGGCAGCCTGCGTCCCTGGCCTGAAAAGTCGTGCACGAGGTTCTGCCTTCTCTGCAGCTCTGCCTTCCTGCAGGGTGTCTCTCCACCCAATCCATCTCACCCCAGCCCTCCTCTCTGCTACAAGGCCGCCCACACACAAGCTCTTCGCTTCTGGTCATATTCCCACTTCAGTTGTTCCTTGTCCTGTTCCAGGTGACACCACAGGCCTGCTGCCCAGGCCTTCTCCCATCACTGATTTGGTCACCAATGGAGGCAGAATGAGGAGCTTCACACTGCAGTCACATCCTCTAAAAGGACACCCAGAGTGAACTGGCTCTTCCTGGACAACCCCTTGCTTGGGGAAGAAGATAACAGTGTTGAGTTTCTGAAAGTCAGAGTCTCTATAATTGCTTTGTCCCTTGTCAGATGAAGACTCTGGGCCAAGGGGATGAGCCTGGACCGGTAGGTCAATCACCAGCAAGATGCAGAACTTCAAAACGAAACCTGCTAGCACCATCAGTGCGCTACATGGTGGTTGCGTCTTGTGACATCCAAGTCCCACCAGCCAGAGGCCAAGCAGGCTGTGATGGACAAGTCCAACACAGGCAAAGTCATGATTAAAGATTCTCAGTTTGGATTGCAAGAGTCAGAGGTATCTTTGAAACATTCAGGCCACCGGTCTCCACAGATTCCCTGTCTGACAAGGCCCACTCTCCCATCCAGTGCCTGTCCCAGAGCAGCTGCAACTATTTAACCCACAGGGGCTGCCACTCAGTTGTCACTAAGCTGCAGTGGGCCCACCACACAGATTTACAGACATCCTGGCAGGCTTCACTCGAAGACCTCACGATGTCTGTGCTTTCCCCTCCTCCAGCATGAGGTTCAAAGGAGAAGCTGAAACCTTCTTTTGAAGCAGGATCATTCACAGCATGAAGTGGAAGAGGCTGAAACCCCTCTGTGCTGTTGGGTGATGAAGCCATCCCCACATGACAGTGGAGAACAGGGTTAGTTTAACCACATGCTGTGAAATGCTCTAAATAAGTGGAATGTGCTTTTTTTTTTCTTTGACTACAATATGGCGGGTCCTGATTGACAGACTAGACACAAATGCGCAGACTGCACAAGCTGCACAAAGCAACACAGCCCTGGTAACTGCTGTGTCCTACACAGCTTCTGCAAGGAACTGCCTGAGCTTTTCCATCTGGACCAGGAGAACAAGAACTAGTTTCTTCAGCAGCTTTATGCCTGTCCTCTGGAGCCTGGGAGTAGCTGGAGAAGCCCGATGACCCCCTCTGTCTAACACTGTCTTCATTAACAGGGCAAACTGTACAGATTAGGGTGAAGGCCAATTAACGATAGATGACTTTTCTACCTCATTCTATTTCCCAGAGGAGGGGTTTAGGTTTGCCTGCTTTACCCGCTCCACACTGCTCTGGGCAGGCATGGTTCCTCTGCCTGTGTTTGTCCTGGCTCTCCACATCTTTGCTGATGACCTTTTGAGCATCCTGGCACGCGGCTGTGACTGCTGCCTCCACAGCCCTGGGGAAACATCACAGGCTGAGGGCTGCGTGTTTTGCTGGAGAAGAATACGGCTGAGAAGTGTCTGCACCATGCAGTTCAGGAAGGCAGGGAGGATGAGGAGAGAGTTGCTTGATGTCTGCTTCTTGGGGTGGTGCAGAGAGCGGCAGCTCATGGGGGTGGGAGAGCAAGACTTGATAAGGGCTAGAAAGGGGTGGAACCAGATGCTGGATCCTGCAGGACTAAAAAAAAGCACATTTTCACCAAGGGAACCTTCTTTACCCCTGCCCACACTGACACAAGACCTTCTGTTCTATCCTGTTCTCTCCCTTTTTTACCTCTAGAGAAATTGGCCATTTCCCCATCTACCTCAGCTTTTGGGCAACTTAAAGTACTTCAGCAAAGGGGAATAGCAACAGAAGGTACAGCAAATAAAGCAGGGAAAAGATTAAGCAGGGAAGATGAAGTGAGTTGCAAAGGTTGGAAGGCTAACAGTCAGCAGGAAATGTGAGGGGCCTGACACCTTTTGGGCTTTTGTACATCCTGAAAACCACCTCAGAGCGTCTCAGGGTCTCCCAGAGAACTTCAGTCCATGCTGGAGGATTTTACAATGGTGTCGCCTAGTTGCTGCTTCAAAGGCTTTAGGAGAGGACACACAGTAAGTGGTTTCCTCTAGAGAGGCCATAGCCTGCATGCCCCACAACTCAAACCAACAGGCAGCACACGGGGGCAACTGGGGGCATTTGTTCCAGAGCCACACCAGCACTCCAAGCCAAACTGCACATGTATCTGCAGCTGAAGGCTGGCACTGCACTAAACACAGATGTAGCTGCTGCTGGAAGGAAACTACAAACCAAGGGCAAGACAGTGATACAGCCCCGAGCTTAGACAGAACAAGCAGACTCCTGATTACAGCTTGGCACCAGATCAGACCATAAGCTCAGTCGAACCAAGTGTTGCCAGGACCATTTGCCATCCACAGACAGACTGGGTGCAGGAGAGTCTGGGGCTTCAGCTGCAGCCCACAGCAGCGAGGATCACTGGCCAGCTGTGACCAAGGAACCTCCTCCATGACAGCATTGTGCCCAAGGCAGAAGGAAGCAAGCCCAATGTTCTTCTCAAGAGGAACGTGAAAATCACATCACCAGAAGTCATTAGACTTGTGCAGCCAAAAGGTGTGGTCTGTTCATTTTGTTTTGTTTTACCTGGTATCAGTCAAATGATAGATATTTGCATTAGTACTGGCATTAAGCTTTTTGCACTTAAGCCCCAAGTGATAAAGAGATTTTGGATTCCAAATTCTTTCAAGCAGCTATGCCTTCCCATTTGCTAATGACTCTTCTCAGTTTGTTGAGAGTAAGATTTCACACTGCATGTTCGACCAAACTTCTTTATCATTTCTGTTCTCAGTAAAGTAATTTCTCATTTCACTGTAGGAAGTCATAAAAACAAGCCTGTCATTCACTCATGCCCTACAGGTGTTTTAGACCGGTTTGGTACTTGTCATACACTTGGAGAATCTTTCTAGATAATTGGGCAATGAAGTGTTAATGCTTTGCAGGGTGGGGAGTGAGGGAGAGGCTTTTTTTTTCCAGAAAGAAACAGAATAATGCCTAATGTAGACAAAACTTGAGTTTTGTTCTTTGTTGCCCTTTCAATGTGGTGTACAGCTGAGCAGGGATTCATCCTCACTGCTTTTCTTTCTTCTCAGCCCAGAGTTAATAGCAAGAGGCACAGCGCAAAGACCATTTTTTCTCACCATGATTATATTCATTACATCCACAAGCAACATGATTGTATTATTTTTGTGCTTCAATATATAAAAAACGCTGCCCTAGGGATAACAGGCAGGTCTGAGTTACGTACACAAAACATATGGGCTCTTGCTGCGTATTTTTGACACTCCTTAACAGCGAGAATTAAGATCTATGGCTCTCATCTTTCAGCTGATAACATCAAAACAGGCTGCAGTGGCTACACAGAGCCCTCCTGAAATCAAATTGGTCTCTGAGCAAACACAGCAGTTCATGTGGGAACTACTAAATAAGAACAATTTAGAACTGCAGCTTCAAGCGCAGTGTCTATAGAAACAAGCCCCATGTACTGCAGCAGGTGAAGCTGTAGCTGATAGTCGTCTCTTGCTTGGTTCTGTGAGAAAGGGTCATGTTTTTATTAGGGATACGGATAGAAACTACCAACAGCAGCTCATAGCTATGCAGAGAGGTAATCTCTGGTGGAAAAAACCCAACCGTCACCAAATAATTAATCTTGCATTCCACTTGAGATCTCTCCCACACAAATGGGGGAAGGTGTGTCATGACTCAGATCACTGCCAAAATAGCACGAAGTGGCATTTCTTAGGTTAATTGTTTCAACAGATCATTTATTTTTTTCTGTAAGAATGAGTTTGATTTGAGCTTTCACCCTTGAAATACCAGGGTGAACTTCACTAACTGCAGTTTACCTTCACTGAATGACTAACAAGACCCCCGGTGCTGTGGGAAGTACAACAGACTGCTCACTCTCCAGGGAGCTCAGCCAACACCCCACACTGCCAGTCACAGCCATGCCCTCCTGTATACTTCAGCCTGTGTTCAACATGGGACAGCAAGTGGTAAGAAGGGAAGACTGCTAGCAAGACCCCTGAGAAGGCTGGATTTTGAGGGAGAAAGCCCAGGGGAAATAGGGTGACTCTACTACTGGGAATTTTAATCAGACAGACTTCTACCTTCTTCCTTTTTAATCATAAGCCATAAGAACAGCCATAAGGATGTTCTTATGCCCCAAGAGCATTATGAGAACATCCACACCCAGCACTGAGAAGAAGCCCTCGTGTACCTGCCACACACCTTGCTCAGATGTATAATTCACTCATTTCTTCAGTCAGTGCTCCTTTTTCTCTTAGACGTGTCAGAAGTGGCTTCTTGTATCAGTAGTTTCAGCTCAGCCCTTCAATATATCCGGACATAGTATTTTAAAATAAGCTCATAATAACTTCTTAAAGCCTTTGTAAAATCTCAACATGCATTCAGCAAGTATTTGTCTTTTATACATCAGTCTGACTGTCTCAACAGTACAAATGAAAACAATGAATCCCAAGTTAGACAACTACTTGTTTCAAACACTGGATACACATCCAAGGCACTGAAATGCTTTTTAAAGAAATACACAAGTGCATTTGTGTGACTATTAACAAGCTACTGGGTTTTCTAACCAAGCAATTACCATATTAAAGGAAAAATACATAGCAATACAAAGTCAATTGTAGGAACAAATTAGAGTAATGGGCAACGGTTTCTGTGATTTTTTTCCCTACTGAATGACAAACATGTATTTTTATCACTTAGTGAGGCACTACATTGAGATTAAGATTAATTTGATTTGGTCTCAGTACTGGGTTCTTGAGCTCAGTATCCACAGCAAGCACAATGAGCAAAGAAGTTGGAAACCACAGCAAGGTAAGCAAAGTACTCAGCAATTTACCCTGAGTGTGGTCTTTTATCTACCCCTTGTTAAGGGATTAATGCAACATTGATTGAAATTGGTGAGGATTTTATTGCAGAGTTAATAAGAATTGTGAGCAGTAAATTATGACAGAAAAAAAGAGTTCCTGCAGTCACTGTGGAGAACATGTGAATAAATAGGAAAGAAATTTACTTTTTAAATGTCCTAAAATTAGCTGAAAGTAATCTGAAGTATGTTCACACAAAGGGCATTAGTTCTCCATAACTGATAAACAGAGGAAAAACAGAGGAAATTCCCTTTCACCTTTACACTGCACTTCAGTAGGGCAAGCCACAGGTCACATGCAAGAGAAGAATTCTTCAGGGCAACACAATGGCACTCACCTTAACTTAGTCATCAGACTGGAACTTGCACTGTGAGAGACTCCCCAGGACCTTCCTGTGACATTGTCATAGAGGTTGGGTTCCAGCTTTTAGAAGTGATATTCACACTTCACTGCTGGAATGAAACGTTCAGATTTATTTCACTAAGAATAAAAATAAAGTAACAGTGATAAATACAGGTGCCTGAAACAGGAGGTATTCTGTGGTCCTGGAACCAATATCTATATTTATTTAACATTTGTAAAAGCCAAGCCTAGGCCAAGTGAAGCACAAGGACCGAGATTTGATCCATATATCCTTACAGGGAAAAGCCTCCCGAGCCTTTCCATTCCAGACAGCACTGCTCAGAAGGTAGCTTGCACTGGTTACTAGTGAGCTTGGACATTGCACTTCCTTAAATAACACATACAACAAACATCAACCACACCAGTAACAACCCCCTGTCAGCCCAGCAGCAGCTGAAACAGAGATCAGTGGAATGAGAAAAGCAAAGACTAAACCCCCAGCGCGTATGGCAACGCTGAACACATGTGAAAGCAGAGCTGCAGTCTGGTTTGCAATAGCCCTTCACCTCCACTTGAAATCCTGGAACTGACAACCATGACTTAGCTAATACACATGTTAGGGATAAAGAATGGAGTCACTTACACAGTATTTGCAGTGACAGTAATTTATTCAATAGAGAGCAGCTCATGCCCACCCTGTCACAAATCTCTAGTAAATAGATTCTATTTATCTCTCCACCTACTTTTTATTCCTGTCTTCCTTGCCACTCATTATTCTCTCCACAGTCAGGAGTCACAGTGTCTGAGGCGTCGCTTCACTAGCCCTCATTTCTTGAGTTAAAACTCTCACCAGAGACTTTGTTCAACAAGATTTAGTTGAAGCACTTTGGAGACAGAATTGCAGTTTATGGAAGGTTTTTGGAGATCGTAAAGGTCAGAGATCATCTATCAGTCTAATACAGTCTCTATTAAGATGTGTCCTCAAGCTATGTCTGATGCATCTGTAAGACCAGAAATAGCAATAACAGTAACGAAAGGGGTAATTGCTGAGAATTTTCAAGAGCTGTAGCACATGCCAGGGATAAAAGATGGAGACGACAGTAACCAAGGTTAGGCTCATCTGCCTGCCCCTCATAGTGAGAGTTTGCACAGAGGTTTCCTGATGCTCATCACCAATAAGAGGACAAAATGAGAACCCATTATCCCGTAAGTTAAGGGGAATAGCTAGTAGGCAGATGGGAACACCATCTGAGCCTTGTAGTAGCTTGTTTTCCCTAAGCAAGAGAAGAAAAAGGTATTGTGCATCAGAAAAGTATGAAAGTGTCCTGGGGCTTCTCCTTGTACACTGTTACTCATGCATAATCTGTACCCCAGGGTCTTTCCGTAGGCATTGTCAAACATGGAGAGACATAGAATATTTAAAAGCTCAGGATGTCACTATGAACATGGTTAAGGGACACATGAAGGAGGAGAGGAATGGAGGAAGGGACTGAAAGTGGGAAAGAGTGTCATAGGTTAAAGTAATTTTAAGTAAAATAAACACCAAACAACAGAGAGTGGGAAACTAGTGAAAGTGAATAAAAATAGAGTTGAAATATAAAAAAACCAACCAAACTCCAAACATCAAAATACTCCAATATATAATACATGATCATTCCTATCATATACATAGTGGGAATAAAGCAAAGACATCAGAGCAAAGGAAATGGAAAAGTGTAAAGGAGACTGGACAGTCTAAATGAAGTGTCCATTTCAATATTGAACTCTCTCACAGTTTTCCTAGTTTCACTAAAATAGATCATTACAAGCAAGTAGCATTTTCCAGAGGGAAGCTGCTTAGTTTTTCAAAAATTAAAAATATTATCAGCTCTTGCTATAAACGATACTTGTCTCAGTGCCCAGATATTTTGCCTTTGGGAGCAAAGCAGGTTTTCTCCCCCCATCTGCTGTTCTTGGAGAGATTTTACAGTATTTCCTCACAGTGCTCCACCACAGTTCCAGTGAAGAACTTGGTGTAGTATGAGGATGGGGATAAATCATGATAAATTTTACAAAGAGGAAAAAAAAAAGATGACAAATCTGGTTCTAAAAAGTTAACTTTCAGGTCATCTGCTGACAGGTTCCATATGACTGCCAGGTTACTGTTTTAGTTAAGGTACTGCTTAGGAATATCAGACAGAAATTAGAAGTCTGCTTCTAACTACAACACAGAGATAAATAACACAAATTTCACCACTTCTAATAAGAGAATGAAAAAGTGCTTGCCAAATCCTGTGCCCAGCTTGGGCGGTTTCATCGCAGGAGCTCACAGTGCGGGAGGTGGTTCTGACACAGCAGAGACACCAAACAGGAAAGAGCAAGGAAACAAGCCATAGAAAAGTGAATTAAATCGAACAGGAAACCAGGACTTTGAGGATACAGCTCCTCATTTGCTCACCCTCTATCTTCTGAAAGCTGTGACAATGATGATGCTCCCCCCCAGTACAGTTTGCCATAGGGCCTTCTCATTATTTCTCTTTGGTTTTATTCAGGGGGGTCACTCAAGGGTTAGATAGCAGAAGGGAATACTACAGGTTATGAAAAAAGCATGATAGGGTTCAAATTTTAAATGAACTTGCATGTGAGCCTTGCCCTTACCTCTTCATGAGAGGAGAAAGGTAGAAACTTGTATGCTGCTGATAAATACTCTCCTGATGTAGTAAGACCTGCACTAAACACTCTCAAGTCAGTTATATTTAAGAAGTTCACTGGAATTTTCTGCTTTTTTTATTGAAGGGTCTTCTAACTAACTTTTACAGTTCACTCAGCATGAGGTCCTATAGATCTACAGACACTATATAATCTTCCCTAATTACTATCGGTCACTACTTCTTCACTATTCATCATTTTTCCATACTCTGGTAGATTGCTTGCCCTCATTTTAATCAGTCGGCTCATCCCATGAGTCAGAATCTGTATACATGTCAAGTCAATACCTAATTCTGTTACGGCTGAAATTGAAACCCTTATCTCATAAACCAAACTACATTTTGCAGTCTGGGCTCTGAGTCAAAGTCAGGTGATATGAGGGAAAGCTCAGAGGATCAGAAGAAATTCCTGGAACATTTTGTGAGTGACAATAAATCTCATGTCCCACCAAACTCCACCTCAGGTAGATTCCTGCCACCCTATACTGAAGTGTCCTGTCAAAAGCTTACCATTTCCAGTAAAGATTGTTGTATTTTACTAGGAACTTAAGGGATATTCTACATCCATTAGTGGCCTGCTCATTGCTGAAAGGCTTAATGAATTGACTGAGTTATCCAGAATAGTATATTATCACTCACTTATTGGAAAAGTACCAAGCACATTATCAAATGATTCCCTTTTTTAAAAAATTGAATATATTTTTTAAATTAATAACCAAGGGGACACTGCATTTAACTGCAAGAGGTTTCAGTAATCAGTAAATACGTAGAGATCACAAGCCATAGTGAAATTAAAAGGAAACATATAAAGGTGCCTTCAGACAACAGCAGGTCCTGAGTCTACAAAGATTTTCTAATTTCAAAGGTTCAGGAGGACACCATTTTTGTGATTTGACAGGAAGAGAACAGGGGAGACTTATGCTCCTGCTTGGATGTTTACCAGGAGCTCAGTTGCTCAGCATGGTATCTTTTTTTTTGATGGTTTAGATAGATGTAAGATTGAATTTACAGATAAATTAGCTTCATAATATTAGTAAGTAAGACTGCACTGCTCTATAATTATAGTCTTCTGGGAAATGCAAGATTCCTCTGCCCTTTGTGAGACAGACGTCAATGAACAGACTAAGAACTCAAGGCCAAACTTTTTCCAGAAAAAAATAAGTTTATCTTTTTTTTTTTGAGCTTCATACTATTTTACTTATTATAGATATAATCAAGTGGAGGCACTAAAAATGCGGGGGTTTGAGCTGCTGAGTACCCTGCATTGTCTGTGAAAGATACGCTTAAATAAGCCAGGTAGGATGCATCCCTGCTACCCTCCGAGAAGGAAGGAAGGTTTCATGGCTTCTCACAACCCCCTAGGACTGTTTTACAGATGCTGGTAAGGAAAATGGAAACAAAACAAAACAAGCTGAGCTGGGAAACATGGCAATTTCTCATCTAAACAAATCCTGCAGCAGAGCAAGCACAACCTTTAGAAGTGTCATCACTAGATCTGGGCATTCACCTCTCTGGTAAACGTCCCCTCTTCTGGGGACTGCTGGGCCCAGTAACTACTAACTCAGGTCATCAGTACCTGGGGAAAGATTGCCATTTTTGAAAAATTACTCATTTTGAGCCAAAAGTGACAATGTCAAGACAGATTTTTAAACTTATAGAAAACATTTCTCATCTGCAGATCTTCAGATTTTAGCATGGACTTAATAAATGAATTCCCAAGTAGTCTTGAGGCATGACTGGAATGACTTTGGCAAGATTTCCCATCGTGAGCAACGGTGCATGAATTTTACTCCCTCAAACATAAGAAACTCTCTGCTATTGACTAAAACCAAACCCAACCCCTCCCTCATTTTTTACACATCACTTACTCAGAGAAATAGGGTGGGGTTAGAGTGTCCTTGCAGTAAGGAAAGTGGGATGCAGAGCTACAACAGAAAGGGGACAGAAGTCATTCTTTTGTTATTGTCCATGCTGGAAAACAGACCCCCTTTGCCCACCCTCCTGCCTTCAACCCCCCATCCCACCAGGGCTGCAGAGAGCACCTCCAGATCAGACCAGTTTGCACTAGGGGACTACAAGCAGCCCTCTGTGTCAGAGCATCATGAGGCTATTTTTGGGTTTGGGAGAAGGCAGAAACTGAAATCCCAGTTGGCTCTCCTGGGCAGCAAGATTCAGAAGGGATTTTTTTCCCCGAAGTAGGACAATTTGAAAGGATTTGTAAGACCTGTTTAGGAAAATGAGGAAAGGCCCTCACCGTTCTCCTTTTTGTCTTGCTACTCAGCAAATGAAAAACAAATGAACCCTAATCTGTACCTTCCAATTTACACCTGTTTCTTTGATGTGCTTCCCTCTATGGAAGAGAAAGCCCAACTGGCAGCAGGCTACAGCCAGCGAGGTGCTCAGACCCAGAGCTCTTGGGGACCTGCGCTGCCCTTCACCTACCACAAACCAGCTGGAGACTCCGAGTCGCTGTGGGTTAGGGCACAATGCAGGGCAGAGGCTGGGCTACCTGCTGGCACCCAGACCTCCTGCCAGCGCCTGCCTTTTCCACTGGAAGGAAAGGTTCCAGTGTGAGGTTTGACAGCTTCACCTTTCATTTAACAAGTCTTCTCAGGATGAACCGAAATGAGAATCCTGCATGATGGGCTTAGAGCCATCAGCTTCTTCACCAGTTTCATTGTTTTTTAATTATCCACCAGAGTACCTGAGGACTACTGGACTGGAGTACTTAGGCACTGGTACTTCGTGCTGGTGGCCTTAGGCAGCACCTGAGAAAGATGGGTTTCTGAGTCAGGCTTGGTTTGCTTCCTGCTTTCCAGCTGCCGCATTCACTGTCTTTGGTTTGTTCAGCCTTTTGTTGTAGTGTCTCCTCAAAGGGTGAATTCCTCAGCACAAGGGTTATCTCCCACTGCGGAGTCCAGCAAGATAAACTTCCACCTGGGTCTTGCTGGAATACAAGTAATCAGCACGATTGTAGTGAGGGATATAACTCACTGCATATGAACACTGACCTTCGTTTAAAATGGCTTCAAGAAATCAGTTAATTTCTCTTTGAGAGCAGATACTTGAGATAATCATCTCAAAAATACAGCAGACAAACCCAAGCCCAAATGCACACCTGGCTAGAAAGCAGAGCGTGGCAGGGGGTATTTGTCCCAGTCTTGCCCCAGGAAGGGTGGCACGCCCCGGGACACTCCTGCACACATAGATACTGCAGGAGAGGGGCATAGAGCAAAGCGAGAGGGAAGCTCACCCTGACCAAGCACAGCAGCCTCATCAGGACAAACACCTTGGTGAGCAAAGGAGGGTGTCAGCTGCAAGAGAGACAGTCTCCTCTGCAGTGCTTCTCCTCTGCTCAAGGAAGGATGACTGGCCTCCCAAATAATCAAGATCTGCTGAGCGGCACCTCTCTCTTTCACCAATTTCTCTTAAGGCGATCGACAAGATCCTGATTTTTTTGGCTAGATATGAACATTAAAGAATTATCAATATTATCAATGCTTTTTAGTGTAGCAGAAAAAGAAGCATCAGAACATATAAACCAGGAAAGAAACACACGTGCTGTGTTTGTGTCCGAGTGACAGCAAAGAGCAGGTGGCACAAATTCCAAACCCCCACTATTTGGAAAGCTTTTTCTCCTCTGATTATCTGCTGTGCTGGGACTTTTATTCTGCCTTTGCTGTCTCAACACACATGTGATCAGTCAAAAAGAAACAATACTGATTTTCTGAATCCATAAACATCGAACGCTCTCCACAAGCACAAAGTACCAAAGAGCCAGGGGCTCCTGCAGCAATCCAGCCCTGCAGAGATACTGTGTGATCCTGCTTCCTTTTGTCTCCTAGCAAAAGGAAAACTGGACTTACATCCTGAAAGGAAGAGTCACCAAAGGGCGTGCTAGGTGACCTAACAGACCTTTTGCATCTCTAACGTCTGATTCAGTGCAAAGAATGCAGACCTGTGAATCATGACACTGGGCTGAACAAGCAATGACACGGCTGGAGCCAAAAGATCTCCAAACATTTCCACTCTGCCTTATCATAAGCATATACCGAACAGAAAAAGACGATGTGCTCGAGCCAGAAAGACCATAAGGCAGTGTGCCAGCCTGATCCTTCCAGCAGCATGTTTCCCTACAGAGGCAGCAGACTGTGGGCTACAGACTGCGTGGGCAGGGGATGGGAAAGAATCCCAAACTTGGTACCTCGCAGGTAGGCGGAGGATCTGATTCACGTTCTAATCATTTGTAATAGCCTGCAGCCGTAAGGCCAAGTACTTTCATCTTCTCAGATCTCATAAGCTAAGCAGTGTTAGTTGGATCAATATTTGCAGTGGAAGGTCTCCCAGCAGTACCGACGCAGGCAGGAAGCGATGCTGGTGAGAGCTGGGCTCAACCCAGCGCTGAGCCAGAACCCCAGGGCAAGTTTGGAAGGAGTTACTCTGGCAGAGTTGCCACTTCTTACACAGGGCTGTCAAGGGCAGCCCTGGGGATGCATGGTCAATAAAAGCACGAGGCCATTTTCTCTCTGAAGGGGGTTTCCTGACATCCTGGACAAGTCCAACCTATGCAGTCGCATCTTAACCCCTTGCTGCAGCTGGAGGCAAGACAGAGTCTCCCTGCTAGCAAACCCCACGCAGGTCTCTGGGCTCTCTTCATGGGCAGTCCAGAACCATGGCTCTCCACAGTTCTTCTAATTAACTTTACAAATTTAACAGGCTAAGGCTCCTAAACTTGGTCTGAAATCTCAGACTGAATCGAATAAAACCTTAGGATATGCTTAAGGAACACATTGGTTTTCTTGAGCTGTTATCTGCAGTTAAAAATAATGTGCCCACAGATAATCTAAGTTTGCAGTGACCATCTTTACATATGCTCCAGCCCATTTTCACTATTTGGGGAATGGCCAAAGAATTCAAGACTGCAAAAAAAAAGAACAAGTAAAATACAGTTGTCTCCTTGTTACTGAAACAAACAGTAAGTCATATATTATCATTGTCATAAAAAAGACTTCATCAGGACAAAGAGACTCAATGCTACAGCCTGCAGCAAAGATACCATTAATAAAATAAATCACATCATTCACAACTACAAGTGCTTGACTTTAAAGACAAAAAATAGGGAGAATAGGACTGTGTGTACTTGAATGAAGCAGTACAGTCTGTATCAGTGTACTGCACACGTCAACACTGCTCATACAATGAATAAAGAGGAAATGCAACACAGTCAAATAACTTTATTAATCTTCTGCACAATGACCTTCTACGAAACTCATATAACCAATGGTCTGCATGCTTTGTAAACTATCAGATTACTCCCCGTGAACAAATAAAATTCCACAGAAAAAAACCAAACCAGCATGACAGCTCAGTTATTGGTGTCTGTTAAGGCTAGTGGGCAAATATTTCAATAAAATAGAAGATGACATTGGGCCAAATAGGAGTACTCTGAAGTTTTTCAACATAAGCAGCAAACTGATACTCTTGTTAATACCAATTTCAACCAGGTTTTACATACCACTTGAGATTATGCTTTTTCTTCATGCAAATCATCTGAGTGGAGGATGGAAATCCAATCAAGTAGCCACATAGAGGGAAAATGGTCTCAGTGAAAGAGCAGCCATCTAACAAGTGCATCAGTACTGATCTTCGAGTCAGCCCATCCATAACTCTAAATCAGGCAAAATGCTACTGCTTGCCAGAGAAACACAGAAAGGGAACTAGAAAGTCTTATAAAAGCAGAAGGAAAAGCAGTGTGGATACGACTAGGTGGAGATACAGACCACAGATATGCAGGGAAGCTACATTTGCTCTGCTGTGAACAGAAAAAACTTGCTTTTCTCAAGGATTTTATGGTTATACTTTTCAACTGAGAAACCAACCAGCCAAATTGTTCATCCTGCTAAGGACATTTGGTGGCAATATGAAGTTCAACTTTAAATGAGACAGAGGATCTCGCATAGAGTGCCCAGTGTCCAAGGAGATTTTTTGGTGCCAGCCTTCCTACAGCCCCCCCAGAGGAGGAAGATAGGATGTGACAGGAGCACTGATGTGAAATGCATTGCATCCAGCCTTCTTTAACACAAACAACTTTAAATGTGCTTACAGTTGACTCTTTGGCAAGAGAGGTTCTGAATTGGAGAGATGCAGTAATCCCCCTCCATTTGTTCTGAGGTATGGACAGGGACTTACCCGACCCCAATTTGGTGATGTGTAAATTAATACTTTTAAAATACGAACCAAACTCCCAGTCAGCTCAGGCGCACTCAAAACCAGTCAGAAAATATTTAAAAAAGGTAGAGAAGATTTGCTGAAAAAGTGGGATCAAATCGTCAAAAGATAAATTTTCTTGAAAAGAAAGCTCTGCAAGAAGTCTTGAAGGTGTAAGTAAAAGCTGAGGGCACAGCACGCTCGGGAAAAGATGCCACCAATTAATTCCCTAAATGAGGAAAGCTTCTAGACTTTTCTAGATGAGCCCCACTGGGAGAGAGAACAGGGCAAACACAGACAAAAGGAGCAGCCAGGGGCATCTTTATGGAGCAGAAACAACCTTGCAAGCCTCATACCCTCTCCAAAACAGGATAAATATGTTTTAGCTGCATTGGCTTCAGGGGAATTAGAAAAATAAGGAATAATTAAAACTGACTTTAAATCGTACAGCAGAGCTATGTTTACATGAATACATACGGACAACGGCTCTGCTACAAAAGGGCCTGATTCCTTAAGGAATTCTATTTCAAATAGCATCCTTCCCGGCAGCATTCCCTTTTATAGCACGGGAGAGACGTGTGGCTGTATTTATGATATCTAAGCAGAAAGCCCAGAAGTAAGAACTAAAGGGGTTTTATGTCAACAGAACGGTACACTGTCTTCTCCTCTCCTTTATTCTTCTTTACACAAACACATTATGCAGTGCCAAAAAGAAAAAAAAAGAAAGAAATGAAAAGAAAATGGATCAGTTGAAGCCTCCAGGAAAGATAACCTTCAAAGGAAATTTAGCGGAAAATTGAAGAAAATAGAAGCTGAGATTTCTCTTCTACCTCATGGCTACAGAAATAGATAAGTAGGAGAAAAGGCTGCAAGCAGCATTGCTCCTTTTTGTGACAAGAGAGAAAGCCCCAGATATATTCAATCAATTCCAAAGGGAGAAAGATAATGAGAAATTAGAAATACCCATGAATAGGTTTGAAGTCTACTGCTTCTGGACACACGTCATCGACAACAACATGCAATTTCCACACAGATGAAAGAGAGAAGAGAGAGGGAATCAAATGATCCACAGGCGACACACTTAAAAACTCACAGAAACACCCAAGCAAATTTGAAGTTACCAATGTTATCAAACTGCCATTAGGCTTTCAGAAACTTTCCTATTATTACGCATGGATCTGTGATGAAGTAGAAAACTCCTACTCCATCTACAACCCAACACGCCAGAGACTGGGGTGGTAGTGGTAGCTGCACTAACAACCGAACATTAACAGCTCCTTCCATCAACTTGCTGCTGCTTGTGTCGGGGAGAGTCTGGAAAAGGAAAACATCATGGGAAAAACCTGAGAAAGAAACGTGTAACATTAACATCTCACTTTGAAATTAACAGCAATGCCAAGAGACAGGGCTTGCTTTGTTTTGGGTGGCTTTTGGCCTGTTTGTTTTAGCAGGACACAGGCTGGTCCCTGGGTGAGCAGGGGGGCTGGGGCAAGAACGACAGTGTTCCCTTGGTTATACCGTCTTGTAGGGACAAAGATCAGCATTTTCTGTATGTTTTCTGGGCTTAATTAATTTGCCTGTTATAGTGCTGTGTCCCTGAAGTGGGGGAAGCCTGCTGGAGGGAGAAGGTGTCAGAGAAAGGAACGTGAGATTGCCTCCTTTAAAATGAGGGAGGAGGGGTTGGCAGAGCCCAGAGGAGAGGTGCTGCTGGTTTGTGCAGGAGAATGTCCTGCCCGAGACCAAACTGTCCCTCCGCTGGGCACCCTCTGGTACCTGCAGAATTAAAGTCGATCCCAACAGCGGGGACCTTAACAAAGGGTAACCATGGAAACGAGGCTCTCCTACCAAAAAAAAATCCCACTGACATTTCTGCCCCATCAAGGGACCTGCTGGTTACACCTCATTTTCTCTCACGTATTCCCACTGCACACAAGAAAAATTAAGCGTCTGCGGTTTTAAGACGACATTGGCAAGTGACCTGAATCCTTCAAAGCAGCCTCCTAACAGATAAGGCACCCAGCTGGAGAAGTCGCAGACGCTCTTCCAGTTGTCCAGCCTCCTTCCGTGGATGCCGGCCCGTGATCAGCATTGGCAGGAATCTTGCAAAACAAATAAATCTTTAAACAATAAGCTACAAATTAAAAGCCTGAGAGGCTCCCCTGTGACCCATGCAGAAATAAGAGCATTACAGAGAGGGCTGGAGACCGGTGGTGCAGAAAGTTAAGTCACTGGAGACACAAGTTCATATTTGATGCATGGGTAGAGGTGAAACGGGCTTACTGCCCTCAGACACCTCAGGGAGTTGTTCTTGCTGCAGCACTCAGGCAGTAGCCCTTCCTGCTGATCACAGCCTGGAATAATGGATGTGCTGGAGGCAGAGGAGGCCGAGGCTCAAGAGCAGTGCTGCGTGGCAATCCGTACTCAGTACCTGCTTTGTCTGTTGTCAAAAGTACCGTGAAGTACCTGCCACCTTCGGGTTTCGGTGCCAACTGCACGGGCGAGATTGATGGAACACTAAACCTACAGCAGCCCCTTTCTGCTGCTGACCAGGGAAAAGCCTGTATTCCCCCTTCTCCTTGTCTCTCCCAGAATCAGGGAAGGGTTCTGCAGCATCCGCTAGTAACAAGGCAAAAAAATGAAGCCAACAATGTGTATTCATAAATGGATTTTCCCCTACAGCTGACACAAAACCTAAATTAAACTGTTTTCATCATTTGCAGCCTCTTGTTCCTCCCTAATTACAATGTTGTGAAATGATCAGGAACAGCTAGTGTGTGTGTATATATATATATATATATATATAATATACCCAGAGCAAAGAACTACGTTTAGAGACCCTATAATGATACAGGATGAAGAAGCAGCAGTAAAGAAACCACAGTATTCATTAATGAGTAAGATCAGTAAGAAAGGAGGCAGCTAGAATTAAGGAACACATATAGGACTTAGATGTGGAAGCTGCAGACAGAAGTAGCCAACTTTTTTAATGCTCTTGGCCATAAAGCACTTCGAGACAATCATCTGCTGAAAAATCCCCAAATTCTCCCCATCTGCAGAACAGTGGACAAAAAAACTATCTAAAAAAATACTTTGCCTGTAAAATACAATGTAGAGAGATGGTGTTAGCTATTACACATGAAACATTCTGCTAAGAACTAATCTTAACCCGCTCTAATGTTAGAGTTGCTGCTTCCATCTGTTTCTCCCTTGCACTGCTGAACTGTCTTTGTGTTGACCATCGAAACTGTAATAATCTCTCAGCAATACTGTGTTCTCCTTTTCTCACCTGCTCTTATTCTGGGCCTATTAAGTGTTTGCTAAAAAAAGTATCAGCAAACCACTAGGACAGGTGACTAATGAAAATCACAGAACTACAGAAAGGAATTTCCCTTCCTGCACACTATCTTCTCTTGTTCCTTCCTCACAATGCTTTGCTCCTTGAAGATGGAGAACATACACAACAGTTGGTAAAGAGAAGACAAAAGTCCTTTGCAGCTTCCATGATGGTATCGCTCAGATAAGCCAGTCTGATGGCACAGCACGTCACGGCCCAAACGTGTCTAGCACACGTCTCGTACGTACCACCCCGTCATAACCCAGCTGACAATCGAGATACAATTCCAAACACAAGTTTACGCTGGGCAGAGCTCATCTAGGTAACACAGTGTTGCAGCTAAAGCACAGTTCGAGGGGCACCTTTCAGAAAAAGCAAGTTGCCCTTTGCCGACAGAGTTTGCAGTCATGAAGTTGCGGTTGCACATTTGCACCCGCGGCCGATCTGCACCGACAAGCACCGTGGCTCCTGTTCGCGCTTCGACGTGCAGACACAAAAGCAGAGAATAAGCTTTTGCCTGCTCCAGCGTCATTAAAGAATGCAACATTCCATACGTGTGAACTCTATCCTGCCTACTTAACACTCCTACCTCACAGGATTAAATATACGCCTGCTGCTAGTGAATAATTACATCTGGTATCGAAAGCTGCCGGTGAGACTCCCACTGCCTGATGAAACAGGAGAGAAGGGCAAGCACCACAGTGGCCGTTTTCTTCAAAGTCCATTGCTGAGCAACTCCATGAGGAAGCCATGTCCTTACCCCCAGGGACTAGGCATCCACCAGTGTTCTGAACCGTCAAAAAAAGACCATATATTTTCCAAAACAGTATTCCAAAGATCGTTTCCAAAATCTTATCATTAGAACATTATTTTTAATAATCCAATTTTTCTAAGAATAATTTTGTGCTGTTACAAACGGCATAAGCGGCCAACAACGGAGTGACCAGCATTTTCATCGGGTACTAAAAGCTTCTCACTGATAACTAAGAGGGCAAGACTTCCTTCGGAAAAGTTTAAAGCACGAGCCTTCCTAACATTCAGAGTTAACAACAGAAGTTAATAAATGTCTCAGGGACTCATTTCATCTCTCAGCAATCTGCTAGATGAAGAATTGCAAAGCCATTTATTTTGCAAAATCCCATTAGCGTTTGATAAACTCTTTCAGACAAACGGTAACTTTGAGTGATTCACCTGAACAAAATAACCAACCCACACTTTCAAAATGCCACTGGGGTGAGGTCAGGCAGAGAATGAGCCTGCCAGTGTAAATGACTGCATTTGTCTCCTGTCAGAGTCCTCCACGCTGGGCACAAAAAGTACTTCCAGAAGTTCACTGCCTTGACAAAGATTGAGAAAATGGATTGATTTTTAATTTTCAGGAAGTTTTCAAGGAATTTAGAATAACGGATGCTGTGAAGCAGCTCTGGGAGTACGTGAGCCTGTTTGTGCATCCCCCTCGGTGACTGCACTGCTGCCACGGCACCGCAGCTGGGCGTGAGGTTCTGCCTCCCTGGGTCCGAACTGCAGGGCAGAGAAATCATCAGTCAGTTATTCTCAAACTCAGATCCTCTTTTCATCCCCATACCTCAAATTCAGCATGGAGAGAACTAACACAAGACCCACTTCTCTAGGTAGCTACTTAGCTTATGGAAGCTGAGGTTCAGTGGAACTTCAAAGAGACAGGCATCTTTTACCTGGTCGTAAGCACCGGGATTATTTCAGCCACAGGAACGTAAGATACACCCAGCAGCCAAAGGAAAAGGCACCGGATTGCCACTGGGGAATCTACACGGTTCAGCTGGATGTTGAAATGGTTACACGGAGCTCATCTATGTGAATGGCACCATTTCAACATACTTTTCAGATGACTGAACTTCGTATGAGAATGTTAGAGCTATATCACATTTAAGACTGTCATTAAAAAGCATGAAGAGACAAGCAGTTGTAATACTTGCATCCCTTACATCACCCAGGAAAACTTTTATCTCGTGGCACAGACCCGCTCCACAAGATCCCTCTGTCATCGCTGGCATTCACGCTCTGGCTGTAGTGGTGCTTTGGGGCAGAAGCCTTTGTCAATGAGCAGTACCAGCATCATTTCTTTAGATGTCATGGCATTTCCAAGCTCCCAATTAATTAAGTGCAATTTCAGGTTACTCCGAGATACATTGTATGTTGCAAAACACAAAGGTAAAAAGCCACACCTGGAATCCAAATAACTGCAGGGATCAGACACGACATATTCTAGGCTAGCAAAGCACGTGTTGCCTGGCTTTGGTAAGATTTGAGCAGTTGAGTAGCAGAGGACAGTGCCACTAAAGGATCCCTGAACAATTCCAGGATACTCACCTTTGTTACAGGGCATAGGATCACACCATCAAGCTGAAGAAACTAACCCCCCCAAAAAGCTTATCATAATCTAATCAAGCAGGATTGGTCAAACCTTTCCTGGGCATTTCAGACTTCTTTGGAGGAAGCCTCAACTCCACTACTCTTCCCTTTTTCAACGATTACAGAGCCCTTCCATCTTTCCTGGGCCAAAGTAGAAGCCAATTTCCAGATTCTCCCTAAAATATCAAGATCTGGCCCTATAGACTTCTCTAAACGAGCTTGGTCTTTTTCCAACCTGAAGCAGCCAAAGCTTGGTGCACTATACACAAAATCATAGAATGCTTTGGGTTGGAAGGGACCCTTAAAAGTCACCTGGCCCAACTCCCCTGCAGGGAGCAGGGACATCTGCAACTCGAGCAGGGTGCTCAGAGCCCCGGCCAACCTGACCTTGAATGTTTCCAGGGAGGGGGCAGCTACAACTCCTCTGGGCAATCCTGGGACAGCGTCTCACCACCCTCACTGTAAAACATTTCTTCCTTGCTTCTATTCTGAATCTACCATCTTTCATTGTAAAACATTGCTGCTGTATGTCTCGTCTAAACCTCTCCTCTTTTAGTTTCAAACCATTATCACCTGTCCTACAGCAACAGGCCATGCTGAATTGTCTCATCTTTCTTAGAAGCCCCCTCTGACTACTGAAAGGCTGCTATAAGGTCTCCCTAAAGACTTCTCATCCCCAGGCTAAACAACCCAAACTCTCAGCCTGTCCTCACAGAACTGTTCCAGACCTCTGAACATTTTTATGGCCTCCTCTGGATCCTGCTCCTGTATCTGTTAAAGGCATTGGAAAGCAGAGCTAGAACATTCCCTAGAAAATTCCCTTTTGCTCTAACAAACCAGGTGTTGCACATTGCTTTTCACTAGAGGCTGCTGGGAGCAGCAGACCCAGCCTGCTGACCCCAGCTTTCAGTCATTTATCAATTCCCTTTCCTTGGCTCATTGGAAAAGCCATCTGAAATACATGAGACTGTCCCTACTGCATGCTGGTGCTGCTGCTGCTGCACAACGTGTAACCAACTGTTTATTAACTTCTGTGCATGTCAAAAGCTAGTCTTGCTTTGCTGGGAGCTTACTGCCCTCATGCTGGGCTATGCAAAGTGGAAACCATAGGCTAGAGCTGGCAAAGTCTCTGTTCTCTGACTCCTTCCCAACACGTGAACAGCTGTCCAGTTCCCAGCTGGCTTGTCACACTCACCCAGAGCTTGCTCTGGAGCCCGACTCGGGTCGGTTATCTGCTCAGTTACTGACTAGGAACAAAGCGGGGACTCTCGGCAGGTTTCAGCAGCAGGATGGTGGCTGGGCTTTCATACAGAACTTTTCACCAACAGATCTCCAAACACTTGGGAGAGGTGGCAGCCTATCTCCACAGCTACAAAACCCAGGCCCTAAGGTGATTTCCTGAGCATGTGAAAAAAATCATGGCAATCTGTTTCATTCTCAAGGCTTCCTCCCACGTACCGTCCACTAAATACTGCTACAAAAATCACCTACGAGCTTTAGAAAACATAGTTGCCCCAATTGCAAACCACAATAATTTCCAGGAAAACTGGTAATGCAAAAATAAGAAAAAAAAGCAAAGGTTAAACGAGATGTGCAGCTTCAATTATTTATGTGCTTTAATGTATGTAACTTGGGAAGTTAGAGACCACTTTATGCTTCCAGAAATATAAGCAGGTATTTGTTAGGGCTTGTATCTTCACGCTCTACAGTAACACAAGGAATTGGCTGGAACACACACAATTCCTGAGTTTTCACTTAATTAACAAACGCATTCCATAGTCTCACATGATCTGTATTTTCCATAAATAATAAGCTTAACCGATTAACTGATAAATGTCTTCATCTGCTTTTAGCATCTGCACGCTGCGAGAACAGGTTTCTTTGGCATTTCGTACCTCTCCCAAAGTGACAGTGTTTCCATGGCAACGTTCACATGTATTAAAGCTGGATATAGTATCGCTGCTGAACTTCGGCGCCCCAAGTGTAAGTGAGAACAGGCGTAGGAAAAAAACACCTGTTCTTACTTATGGGGTAGGCAGACAAACCCTGGAATAATCCTGCCTCTTGTTCAAGATACAGTAACACAGCGCTACATGCTTTTAAAATACAAGCACTGAAGTCATGACGGGTCGTAAGATTGTAATAGTTTCTTTTCTTGCACCTTTGTAGAAGTTTGAAATGGGATTTAAAAACTCTCCTACGGGAATCCAAGGCAATTCCTTGGATCTTCTTCAAAGAACCAGAGCTATGGTAGAATAAGTATTCACTCTCTCCTTAGGAAAACAATACACGTCAATAGGGACCTAATTGTAAGGAGCCAGTGAACACTGAACACTGTCACTTTCTGCAAGGTGACATCATCAACTGTACTAGCCAAACAAACTAGGATACTTGCCATCCAGGCTGGGATAAGCTCTGTGCAGAACACAGAATTAAGGGGACTGTTTCAGGTCGCAGTTTTCAGATATTAGAATATTGTAAGCAAGCAGAGATGATGCTTAAGACCTAATAGATCAAAACACAGATCATAACTCCCATCTGGTACCAAGAACTGCACAGGAACAGCCTGAAAGACCCGAGAGCACAGGGTAACACCTACAGCAGGCAGCTGCTTGTCTGCCAGCAGCCACTCCATGAGGGAGGAATGACACAGGAAAGTTAATGGTCGAAGTGAAGCTCGGACACCAACCTGGAGATCACCTTGCATTTGGTCTGACCCGTTGCCATTCTGATACCTCATGTCCAGGCTGTTTTAATTAGGACTGAAGCTGGCACCAGGTCCTGGTCCCAGATGCACATCACACCCACATACAGACCTGTTTGCTGGAGGTCCTCACGGCCACGCTGCAGGTGTGGCTGCGAGACAGTGCTCTGCTTCACAGCTTCAGCCCGGCTCCCACCGGGAAGAAAACTGGTTTAAGTTCAAGTGCATACCACGAGATGACACCTAGAGATGCAAAAGCAGATTTGCACCTAAACCCATGCACTACGTTATTAAAACCAATGAACCCAGCAGGCTTTCACATCGTGCCCACAGGTCTCATGTTCTGTTTTACAGGCAAAAAAATGGAGTACCCTGCAACAAGCTGGGACACCTCTGAAGTGACAATGCTACCCACCAGAGTTTGAAGGGACTTATGCATGCCTGCACTGGTCATTCACTACTCCTGGCCTCAATTTACTACCAACTGGCATATGTTTCTGCACACGAACAACTCTTTCATGTGTTTCAGCAGGCACAGCTCAGAAAGGAAACTGGCCTGCTAGCATCGCTGAATTCAGTGGAGATTGGAAAGAATGACAGGATTTCATTTGAAAAACAATTAAAAGCAGGAATGCCTATGGAACACGTCATGTTAGTTTTGGACAGTACATGAGATCTACAGTTGTAACAAAATCAGAGAAGGAAAAAAGTAAAGATCAGGGGGAATCTAATCTAGAGTGACGTTTCTAAACATTAATAAAATATATACTTATTTAATATAATGTATAATTTAAGGACAACTCAGTGGAAATAATTCTTTATTCTTGTTTCTGAGTATGAGTGACAGCAGTTGTTCCATGAGATCAAACTGAGAACTCATTGCTGCATTTTGAAATTCAAATCATCATTTTTGCAAAAGAAAATGGTTTCCTTACCTTTCCAAATACAGGAGTTAGATGTCATTTCCAAACTTTGGAAGTAATTAAAATTAGAAGCACAATAAAATTATTACAACTCTTTACGACATCGTAAGACTTCAGAAAAAGAAGAGACCACATTTTTAATGAAAAGATGCTAGTGTGATCACTTGTTGTAAAAGACTAGACTTTTGATCAGGTATCAGAGGGAAAACATGAAACATCAAATCTCAAAACCACCATGAATAAGATGCAGGAACAGTGAGACCCACTAACTCTGCTCTTGTGTTGGGGCCAGGATAACAACAGGCTCAGGTTTGTTCTGCTTCCCCTAAATGAAATTCCAGTGAAATGAAGAGCAAAACAGGGACTTGCAAGGCACAGAAACTGCAGAATTTATACCCATATAAAATAACTGGGTTTTGACAACATCCACATTCATGTAACTCAGTTGTAAAATGTCTACAGTCTATAGCTGTACGAATTGTGCTGGGCTTTCAAAAGGGAAGAAATCACATTTTTGCTAGCAGCTCCATTCTATTCTTGGCAACTGTGGATCATTCTGATGAAATATACTGCACTGATGCAATCAAAAAATGATACAGAGTTTGGAAAAGTGAAAAGTAAAAGCTACAGAATACACACACACAAAAAAAATCAGGAGAAATATCCAGTGAAATAAGATGGATATTTATGGCCGTGCTCAAAAAAATTGCCTAGATTAGAATTACAAATGCACAGGCAAAGTCACGGAATTTTCTGCAGTTCACCTATCTTTCTCTCTTAATGAACTCATTAGCATGTCTTTCAAATAGGAGATCCTCCCTAGGCCAGCTGCATACAGCCAGCTCTATCTCATTATGCTTCAGGAAAGCCAAGTCTCCCGAGAGCAGGCAGTGTCCAAACACATGTACTAGATCAGCAATCCGAGCTGTCGGCCTCACCGTGCACTGCTTACACAGAGCTAGGCAACCTGAAAATACACAAAACCCAACTGGAAGTGACCCCAAGAGCTGACCAAAATGACCCTGTATCACTCCGATGACAAAACTTGCAGCTTTACATTCCAAAATGACCCTGTATCACTCGGATGACAAAACTTGCAGCTTTCCTTTCCTTCTCTCAACAGTTTCTATCAACGTTTCTTCTGGGTTGTGAGAGAGCACCCCCTGGTGCAGCACTGCCCAGAGCCCAGGCACGCTGGAGAAAACACCTGAAGTTGTGACAGGCTGCAGCCAACCGAGGTGTTAATATGTAGCTTACCCCAAATGTGGGTTAACTGGCTGGGTAACAGTTTCCTCAACGCTCCAGCCGCAGCTCTGTGCCAAAAAGTGCAGGGCGCAGAGCGGACGCCCCTTGCGTGAGGCTTTCACCCTTCTGGGAGCTGTATAAAGCTACCTCTACAGAAACTATTTCATCTTTTTGGAGGTCAATATGTTCCCCTAGAGCCTGACTTATTTTTGGTTTACGCTACCCAGCTTCAGGTTTTCTTGGGATGACCATTCCTCTCTCCTAGATAACTGGGAGTTGCCTACATCGTGCCCACCGTCAGATAAACATTCCCACTGCTTGTGGGAATAGCACTAAATAAATAAAAAATCCATCTAAACAGGACACAAATATAAATCTGCATGGGAGCCTGAATAAAGAGATCTGGCCCTGACTTGCAGCTCTGTGCTAAGAGTAGGGGCAGAGGAGAGACCAGCTTCCTGCTGTGCCAGCACCACATCATGCAAAGGCTTTTCAAAACTTTTAATGGAAAAGCAGCAAGTTCTCTTGCTCCATTTAATCCTACTGGGAATTTGTTCCTGTTCTTATCCAAGTTTCTGAAACCAGAGTTATGGAATAACATTACCTTACCCGAGCACAGTGTATGCAATCCATACTTGCTGCTGTGCAAAAACCAGGTTAGTATCCTCCTTGTACAAAGGTTTGAGCAAGACAGCAGAGCCACAGCTCAACACTCGCTTTCACCAAGTTCTGCTGCCATGGAAAAGCTGAATGTGGCTCCTAAAGAAGGACAGTCTGTGTAAGATGCTCCCTTGTACATGCTGAACAGTTCTCTAATATTGAGGAAACGTTCTGCACCCCAGTAATGTTGATCAAACACTTCAAGAGCAATTACTTCAGAGTTCATTTTAAAAATTGCTGTTCTAAGGAGAACAGGATCAAGGGTGCATCTGTGGCTCTCAACTCTCCTATTTGCTTGAAGCTGATAATCCTTATGGAAACCATGATGATCGTACAAGCAGTTTCCTCCTATTCCCTTCCCCTGTAAGTGGTTGTGGTAGGTGTCACAGCTACAGATTTTTCAAGCAGTGATGGGCCTGCCCAGGAGTGGCTAAAGACCTGTGGAGCACCACTCTCAAACAACACAACCCGAGGATCCTGTCTGTGTACACAAGCAGACACAGACACTGTCTCTCAGCCAATCTCTCTTTAGGGCACAAAAGCTATTGTAGAAAAAGGCATTCTGAGCAAAAAAACCAGTCCACTATCTCAGCTACTAAGCAAAAGCTTCAGCAGCAGGACCTTCTACCAACTGGCTCTGGAGACTCTTCTACAGAACTGCAACAAGTCAACAAATTCAGAATTAATGCTTAATAGATTTAGCTAAAAGTATATTCAATCCAATGGTTACATGTTTTGATCTACTACTAATTTGCATAACATTTAGTAGCCAAATGGTGTTAACTCACTTCCGCATCCTGATCTGACCTTCACTCACAATTCTTCCTTTTCCACAATTCCTCAACTTGGTTCAATTCACCGCGAGATCATAATCAGTCTGAATCCTTCCTTCCTGAGCTTACACATGTGGCTAATAACTGCATTCACTGAAAATACTGCTTATGCTGCCACAACTTTAATACAGAAAAGACAGCCAAGTGCAATATTAAGTAAAAAAAAATAAATAAGAACAGCACTGGCAATGTTGTGTTACTCGAGATAACACTGTTAGGAAAACATTTCAGAAAGAAAAGTATAAGGTTCTACTGCTTCCTGTAAAGAGCTGAATTTTGAATCACTTTTCTGATATTACAAGCTTGTCAGTGCCAAGTGGTTACATTACTAAACCAACCATTCGGAACATACAGCCTTTGATTTAGTTGCCACACATATATTTTCCTAGGTATACCAGAGTATTTAAGAGTCACGATCACACATGCACACAATTCAGGCCTCCCAGTCATTACTGTAAACTCTTAAGCACTCTTGTGTACTATTGTAAACTCTACACGCTCCCACTTTCTTAAGAGTATCAAAATACCCCTGGCCAGATATTCAATACTGATCAAATAAGACAGAGATTACATTTTACAGACAAAACAGTACTGGCATAATTTGTTTATTGTACTTGGATCATCAGTATATATTAGAGACAAAGAAAACATGACTTCCAGGACAAAGGAAAAAAAAACCAAAACCCTGGAGATTTAAAACTTTGCTCAGTATCAATCATGGAGAACCTATGAATTATCTGCTGGAATGCTTTCAGCTCAAAAGCTTGGCTTCTACAATTACAGAACACTGAAGAATATAAGATGTTCTGGATTCCAAAAGCCACATACCTAAGGTTAAATTGTAAAAAGACCTGAAAATACATTAGGTAAAGTTTATAAACTTGTTTTCTTCTGAGAGAGATTGATCTTATCTCCAAGACTCAGGGCCATTCCCTGCAAGGAAAACAAAGAAGACATTAATCATGCAGATACTTCAAAATATCTTTATCTTATCTATATGAAAATGAAAGTTCCATACATAGAAATCTACAAAGTTACTGGCATGGAAATGAAAGTACTTTTACCTATATGTATTACAGTGCACTCTTCTTTACACTCAGTAAAGGCTAGAACTACAGATATCACTGAAACAATGAAATGTAAATAAGCTAGCAACTGCTACATCTGTTATCAGTACAAAAGGCAGAAGAATAAAAAAGAGATTTAAGCCTTTTGACCTCCAAGCAATTGAAAGTATGGAGAAATTTCAACTGTCAGTCCACTTACTGAAATTCAACTGTCGAAAGGCTCAGGGCTGATGCTAGTACTCAATGCATTAAAGCTACAGAAAATAATCTAATCACAGAACTATATTAATGTTGCATAGACACTGAAGAAATCTCAAAAGAAACTACATGACTAAATCCACACAATCAAGGGTAGAATGATTTCAAGATGAAACTAAGCTGGCATATGTAATTGAATGCAGTCTTGTGCAAAAAAGCCACTGTAAACACATCAGAAACTTTAATTTAAACCAGTCCAAAATCTTTATAGTGACTTCACATAAACTACATGGTTTCTTTGCATATGTAAACTCTCAGGTAATCCTTTATTGTTTGCTGTTTAAAATACTTTCATTGCTATGCTGTTTTTTAATTAAACAGTTCCAAATCTTGTACTTTTTTTTTTAAGTTGGGAGGCAGAAGTTCTAAAATCTGAAGCAGACTCATAGATGTACTCACACAAAATAGTCCTACTGAAAGACTTTGGGCTTTGTTGTGTTGGTTTTGAAAAGAACCAGTGAACAGCAATTACATGTGTAAAATTTCCTTGTTGTGTGAAACTGAAATATGTATTTTAGCAGGAAACCAATCATGGAACCGTGGCAACTATTTGCTCTTTATTTTAAAGCAGATGAAATAAAACCTCCTATTTGCAGTGCTATAGATAAATCAAGGAAAACATGGCCTCAGGGCCCATTTTATGATAATGGACTGCAAGAAAAGATCTACAACATGGTTTTAGGGTATGACTGCACTCAATTAGAAAGACATCGTTTCCTCACAAAATCTGTATAAGACAGTTTTAAAACTAAAACTCCTATATTCATCTTCCCGATTTTTTTTCCCCTTTCCCTAGCACTAGAAACTAGCATACACACTACAATCTGCACGTTTTTAAGCGTGCCCTCCACATTTTCTGAGAAATGGCAAGGAGAAACAGTGCTGTAAATGCAGCCCCGTTACCTGACTCTTCGCACGGATCCGTATGTGACCAGTGACGGGTGCCTCTGGTCCCAGGTGAATTGGCTTTTCAATGCTGACATTTGCAAGTGCATCTTCTCCAAATATGGAACGTGCATAAAGATTGGCTGCCATAAAGCCACAATAACCAGAAAGTGCCTACAGAAAGCATATGTGAACTCTTTAGGAAGCCCCAAATCCTTTGAACACATTTTAATTTAAGGGAAATACCAGGATTGAACATTTACACCGCTTTCTTCACATACAACATTTTGTAACGTGAGAATGTTCCAACAGGGAACAGTGGTGGTCTGTTCCCAAAATTAATATTAGAAGACATGCAATCTGCAGTATTCAAGACCAAGTAGGATGGCATTTTATGGTCTGATCTAATGAACAGCCAAATGGTAAAGGAGGTAAATAGCAGCAGTAGCTACCATACTTACTTTGGCTACTATACATATATTAGCTAACAGCTATTATACTTATTATATCTTAATAGCAAATGGATTGTATATATTTATTTTGCTTTACAAAAAAAGGCTAACCTGGCAAAAGAAAGGTAAACTTTGACAGAGAAGAAACAAACTTGGAGCTACTGAAGAAAACCTCCATAAAATAGATGGGCCTCATCAAATCTACACTATAACTTAGCTACTATGAATCAAAACAGACGTTCTGACTTTCTAACTTGGCAAAAAATAGCTAAAGTGATTAAGCAACACAGAATTTTTGTATCATTAGCTTGCTTTTACTCTTTCAGACCACTCAATTAAAAAACATTGAGTGTATGTACTATTTTATATCATAAGCAAGCATCTCTATTAATATTCCTAAGAAATGCTAGAGAAATTAACAATAAAACACACAAACTAAAAAGGGTGTCTAAAAGTCTCCAAGCAAATAGCTCACCTTCTCTGGAGTCAGGCATTTCATATTGGTTGACTTCAGTATGTGCTGTAAGTATTCATTTAGATCAACGATATTTGTATTCACTGTAACCTTTAAGAAGGGAAAAAGTGGCTATTACTTAATGAGCACCTCAGGTACTTCTGAAGCCATTTCTTCTTCAGGGCACTATTAAGGAGATAATTGCTCCATTTCTCCTGGAGGAACACCACATGCAGTCAGGTAGCTGCACTGCCCCTTATGTGGTGGCATCACACAAAGTCTTCACCTCCCACCACCCACTTATTAAAGAGAGTGAGAACTTCATGCTATTAACTGTTTTCTCTAAAATGCATTAGGTGAACATGTAGCCTCTCTACAGCAAATAATGGACTTTACTGAACAGAGCTGACACATTGCCAGAAAAAGTGCTATCTGGTCCAAAAGCTTGCTTTTAATCAATAACCTTTCCCTTCCAGGAAAAAAAGCTTTTGGGGCTGCCTTAGCTTCCTCATATGGAATACTGTGGGTCTTGTTTAAATTGCTTTATAACACACCTTTTAAGAGCAGTTTATAAATTGCTAAGGCTTTGCATATGACACGTATTCAAATGTGTTGTTCACATGTTCCCTCTGAGACACTCCAATCTAGGCTCAAGAGAACACACAAACACATGTAGCAAACAAGGCTACAGTTTGTGTAAAGTACATTCCATTTTGTTTTCACGTTTCTACTCTATTCTTAAATTAAGTTGCTCTGTTTTTATGAACATTTCCCTTAACCCCTTTTCTAACAGGTCTGTAACTAACTGTTTGGGCACCCTCTAATATTAGCTGTACCCATTATTTTGTTGGCCTTATGTGACATCCAGAACCACATGCTACAGCTATACTGCAAAGTAATTAATAAAGATGTTCCTGCCCACTGCACAGGGGCTGGACTAAATGACCTTTAAAAGGTCTCTTACAACCCAGATGATTCTATATTTCTATATGATTTAAGAAAACAAACAAAACCAAACAAAAACCCAAAGCAATTCAGAACTGGAGAGGTTAAGCAGTATGAATAATTACAGTCTCAGCATAAACTTACACTTGTTGCTATCTCACCTTTGAGCCAAAGTACGCAGCAACCACCAATCAACCTGCACAACTTCCATACGTAAGGCTCAATGCACATACCTTTTTTGTAAGAAAAAAACCTAGTGCATCACTAAGCTTGTGAAAGAGAGAAGAGAGCAATAGCAATGAGCTACCTGATGCCAACATCCAATGTGGATGTTGAATGATGTTTGTATCACGAGACAAAATGTTGATGAGATGAGCTGATGTAGAACAAGAAACAGAATCATATCCCATCAACAAGGAAAAAAAAACCCAAACATACAAAAAAATAACACTAACTTTGTTTTCCCACTCAAATTCTGCCCACATCTGTCTAAACTCTGCATCCGTACAAGAAGCAGGCTGGATGTAATCCATGATGTCAATGTGAATATCACTCAGAACCACACAGTTTCTGTCGCTGGCTGCTCCAGACACATCATACACTGCAATATAAAACACAAAACACCTTAATGTTTAAAAAAAAAAAGTGAATTTGCACTAAATAAAATTGCTCAGTTACCACCTACCAGTTAACAACAGTCAACACTCAATCTCAGAACCCCTGTCCTCTTCAAGTGCTTTACCCAGTTGCCATGGAATTTTGAGCTAAGGGTGTTGGTCTTTCAGGCAAGGCTGCCTACCTCGTTTCAAACTCAGAGCCCTGGGTTCAAGTTTCACGCTGACAATCGTTCTAAAGGAAGCGTATCCTACTATGATTGTTAGCGACACAAATCTTTCACAAATCATCACCAAATAGTCACACATCCTGCATCCTTCCTTCACATGTCCTCTCCTCTCCTAGCAGGAAGTGTTTTAATCATTTTGGAGCTCATTAAGCAGGCACGGAATGCTACACGTTGACGTTAGTTTTGCACACCAAATTGTTTACTTACCAATATTACCAAAAATTATTCCATTTTCTGTTGAAGCTACTTTGACATTGGCTTTAATGTTTGCAAAATCATGTGGAGCAAGTGTCAGAGGAGACGGTTTTTCCACAAGTTTCAAGTCACCTGTGTAAAGAAATGGGGAGATGGGGATCAGGGAACGATAAGAGTACACAATGAGTTCAGCTTTTGGAACAACATTTTTTCTTTTCTCGTCATTCAAGTTCAGTGTCTGCAGAGCTGAGCTAAACACCACCATAAAGGTGTTATTTCATTTGGATTTTGGGTTTCGTTGGATTGGTTTTGTTTGGGTTGTTTTTTTACAGTTTGGTACCTGCGAGACAAAATTGCATTAAAAATTTCAGTTAAAATATTAGCATATTTACCAAAATCCCACTGAAAACAAATGCAAATACTGGCTTAAATGGGCTTTGGATTGAGCTTAGAATTAATTTTTTTACAATCAGGAAGTGGTTAATTCTGCCTTGTGTTTTAATCCTGACAACATCATAATACCTAATCCTACAGTCAAGTGTGTCAAAACCAAAGTTCAATGTCCAGTATCACATGCACTAAGCTATTTATAAACAGGTCAAAGTATCACCTTGATTTTTAATACAATTGCTCCCAGGAAACAGTAAGAGATGCATTTTTCCTAATCCTTTAGCAAGCAATTGTAAAAGACTCCTTAGTTCTATGACACTGTGCAGTTTGAGAGTACAGCAAGAACAGCATCAGCTCTAGGCAGAGGAGTGATGCATCGGGTCAATTTTTGCAATATATCTGAAGACACCAACTGGGAAATACAGAATTCCAATTTACTGAGCTGATAAATAGAAAAATACAACCTATTAAGTAATGTATTAGTTTTATTTATCTCCATCACTAGGCTGATCAAATGATTTGCAAAGACTAGAAGGAAGGTCATGCCCCTCTAGTCATATTTACACCAATTACAAGTATGCAACGCGTGTTCTCCTACTATGTTGTAAACATATTTCAACTCCTGACTGCCGAAACAGAAGACATCTAATAGGAAACTGGTTACTGTTCTGGGATTATCTGCTCCACTCCCTTCCCTAAAAGAAAATAATGAAGCCTCAATACTGTTCAAGCAAGTTCTGGTACAGCTGTTGGTACAGGGGATGGTTTCAGCTAAGTAAATGCAGTATTTAAGCACTTAAGCCTGAGCACAAGAACCACCCAGGGGCAGATGGCTTTCTAGTACCTGACATTTGCTCCATACCAGTTTGGATTTTGTCCTTTTGCTCTATGGTAACAGTGCAATGGGATAGAAGTATATCAAAAATCCTGTCCATACGTCAGAAAAAAACGGTAGAAGGGGAAATGGAATGATAATTTCCTAGTGAAAAAAGCATGAAAAAATTCAAAATCTGACTATGGTTTATATTGTCTCATAGTAACATCAGTGCCAGTAGACACAAGCCTTCCACCTTTCGGAAGAAAAATATATTCTTGAAGGCATTCAGAAACATCCTTTCAATATGGCAACTAGCTGGTATAAATGTTTAAGTATTTGGAAGTGTTTGAGAAGCTCCTTACAAGGGGTGCCAGTACCCAGCACCTCACTGCCACTCAGCAGTTGCTTTGTTCCCAGCCGGGCTGCTTACCCAGCGTGGCCAGTTCTAGTGTGCAGTTCTGCAGAGTGTCGCTGGTCTGGTTCACCACCAGCACATCCAGCACAATGTCATACTGATTGACATGGACATAGGCTTCTGCGTAGACGGGGTCCGAGAAACCTGTCAGTTGAGTAACCTAGGAAAGAAAAGAGTTTAAGGTGTTTTCGTTCTCATAAACCAGTTTAAAAGATGGAACCATGTCAAACAATGACAAAAAAATAAGAATAAAGTACCCTTAAATCCATGAACACGATAATACGAGCCTCCAAATCAACCAGGTGTACAGAGTGCTTTTAATTTCACAGAACTAACTTGCCAGTAAGAAAAAAATAATAAAAATAAAATTGGAAAAAACACTGCAAAGAATCACCACAGGTTTTGTTTCGAAAATAGTATTTGAAGAAGTTGCAATGTTTAGGAAATCTAAAGTTCAGGCATGACTCTTCCAAAACAATCAGATTTCATTAATTTATAGCTAACCACGCCGTGGCTATCTATATTACTTACACAAATAAATTTTAACTGCATCCTTCCTTCACACGTCCCGTTGTGTACACACAACTACAGAACCCCTCCAGATAAAATGCTTTCTGAGCTGAATTCATGTAACTTCCTACAGTATGGACTGTAAAGCTGTTTATGGTTAAAAGATCAACGGGACGAAGAAATGCTGACTTAGCATGAGAAGGTAACTTTAAACAGTAAAAAGAATTCATTCAGACTTTAAAAGAAAGGGGAAAAAATGTTAGTTTTTTTTTTAAACCCTAACTAATTAATGAATCAAGAAATTTTTTTTCTCTTTGGACCTTCTCTGCAAGTCCTGTTAAACCAGCAGCAAAATAAAGAAAGGTATAAAGAGTGAAAGAAGGATGCACTTGGCATTAGGATATGGCAGCCAAAGACAGAAAGGTGTTCTTCATCAGTTGTGACATCCCTGTGCTTTTCCTCGTGATCCTTACTGGGCTCTTCAGACCAGCAAGCAATCCTAATTTCCTCTCCCCATCCCACCAGCTCAGCAACCCCAAGTCTCCTCCGTATTCTCCCCCTCCCACATGAAGAGGGTAACACCATTAAGCACAAGGGCCTTTCTCTTTATCCTTATCCTAACCAGGAAATACCTGGGTCTTTCCAGTCAACCAGCAAAGCCTGGTTCATCAGTTCCAGCCCGCAACTCCCAAAGCTGATCCTGTGCATAAGCAGCACAACGTGTATAGAATTAAAACGCCGTCTTTCACGTTACCTTATTAAGTTTGGATGCAAGAGGATCAGCTGCCTCTTTCCTCTGCGTGTTTCCCATTGCTGCGAGAAGGCTGAGCTGAAACTGGTCTTCTTTTGAGCTCATTTCATTTTTAGCAGTCAGCTGCATGAAGGAAATGGGATCATCAGGCTGAACCGTCACATTCCTCTTCTCAGATTCTTTCTGCAGGAAGAGAAACATTCAAGAATTCACAATGAATTCCATTCCCTAGAACAGAAACCCAGTCAAATAACGGCTGACTTACAGTCAAATGGCAACATTCTGGGACCAGCTTGCCTGTGGATACCCAGAAAAAACTCCAAGTGTTTCTGGTTACACACTTGTAACAGCTCACCTTTTGGGAAAGTTTCTCCTCTTCCAGCTTGGCTGAGAGCATGTGAGAGAGGGACTGCCTGCACTCTTTGTTGAAAATATCATTCATGAGGGGAGAACATTCTGACAAAACTTTCAGACACAAGGAAATACGATCCACGTCATCATCTGTAATCGGCTTCTTGGGAAGAGAGGACTTTCCCAAATGGAGAATAGTGGCCATCAGCAGCATAGCTTCAGCAATAAAGGACTGAGGAGGAGGACAAAGGAAAGAGAAGGAAAGGAGGTTACTCTGAGTTACACAGATTGGCAGAAACATTTATTTCTGATTTATTTACAAAAAGTTGCACGTTAATCTGCTCAGAGGTTTTATGATTTGATTGCTTGTTTCTTTTTAGTACTTATTCTCCAGAAATCAAGCAGTATGATCTAGAGACTGTCGAGATAGAGTGGCAACCACATAACTGGCACCTCACTTTGGACTTGACACGTTTTTCATCTGTGTAAGAAGCGGCAGCAACAAGCTCTTCTTCACAACGACAGTGAAAACAAAGTAGATGACTTACATTTTGTTTCTTCTTCTCCTGAACAAGTGACACATATCGTAAAGCGATCTTAGTTAAAGTGGTGGCAAGGGAAGCTGCAACAAAGAAATCACCATCCAGCAGAAATCCTCGTAACGGAGGTCTGCAAAGAGAAATGATTATCAGAAAATGACTTTTGCATGACACCCTTTAGCCTACTTATCTTTATACCTTAACATCTGTGCTGTAGAAACAAAACAAGACTGAAAAGCCTCAGAAGTTTGTTTTTTTGTTTTTTCCTCTATAAGTAACTTTCCAGGTAAATGTCACATAGCACTTTCCGCACAGGATAGGGACTGAAGTGCAATGTGTATTGGATAATAATATTGCTGTTGCTCTGATAATGGCTAGTCAAGATGACTACTGCCCACGTGCAGTAGTTAAGGAAACAGCAGCAATTGTTCTAGCTACCAGTGAAATAAACTACAGCAAGGATTAAACAGTGCAAGGTGACAACAAGAAAAAAAAAATGTTCATCTGATGGCAACATCTCCGTAACCAATTAAAACTGTATAAATTATAAAGAATCAATGAGAATTTAGGATACCATAAGGAACAGTGTCCTTTTTGATACTCAATAAGCTTTGGTTACAAATCCTAAGCAATTTGGCAACTTCCTCTCAGGTACCATCTATGTGGGATAATACCTTAAACCAGGAAATTTCCTCAAACACTGCACTCCATATGAGAGAGAATGCCTCTAAGAAAAAATTAACCAGGTCACTCCCAGCCTAGTACGAAATCTTCATTACCTGTCTTCTTCCTTTTTGGCAGGTCGGGAGCTACTGAGAGCACTCTGTGTTGCGTAAGTGCCCATCTCTGTCACCAATTTTTGGGCTGGACCCACAGACACTTCTTCTTCAGGTTTTAGCTCACCAGCTTCTTTCTTGATTTCAGATTCTACTATTGGGATCTAGAAACAAACGCAAAACAATTGCTACAATTAGCATAGAAAAAATACTTTTGTTCTGCAGAAGGTTTCAGGGAAAATCACCTCCAGTGTTAAGATTTTTATAAGTACAAGGTCAGTTGCAGTGCAATAGTTTTGAGAGAATTTGAGGAGACAAGCATATGTTGAAATAGAAACAGAAGCCTCCTACCCATGTAATAGAAGCTCACGTTGCACAGATTCTCTTAGAATCCTTCAAAACAACCCAGACTTAAAGCACTCATGCTTTGCTAGTGGACATAATTAAGTTCTATCTTAAAGCTGCTATAATTTTTTTGAAATAAGGAATTTCTTATCTCCCTTCTTAACAGATATGACTTCTTCTCAGTCTATGCTAGCTTCAGGTATGCCACTTAAAAAAATAAAAAGTCAACAACAAATGCAACCCCCTAACTAGTTTTTACTGTAGATTTCTTATGCATACTCAATTACATAACAGAAGTGCTCAAAACCTGTTGCATCTTAACTGATTTCTTAAAAATCTGTTTTTCTTAGAAAATACACTGCATAATAGTAAGTAAAACCACAAAGGGCAAGCCTGACAAAGGAAACACACCTCTCCAAGTGACCTGCGAACTTCTGTCATAACACTTTGTATATCTTCCTTTGTGCTGCAATACTCTCCAAGGATCCATAAAGCTCCTCGATAAATCCTAAAACAAGCACAGTAACAAGTCATGTTTTCATGATAAGGTAGCATCAAGGGAAATGATTTGTGGTCAGGTGGTAAAGGCCAGTATTGACAAATTCAAAAGGACAGGATTGACAGAAAGGAAACTAATGAACAAGTATACCAAGTAAGATGGATCCTGCTACAAATTTATTCCCATCTGTGTTAATCTTGATATTCACAAAATTAAATTTCATTATGATCGTGGTGAAATAACTCTGCTGAATGCAAATAAAGTCAGCTGTAATTTCTCCAGTTAACCAAGACAAACTAACTTTACCTTCACATAAGAGAGAACAGAAAACAAGAGCATGAATGAAGATTAGGGAGAAAAATAGCGAAGTTTTACAGGTCTTTTTTTTCCCCACTTAATGAGATGACAATGGAGACAGAATTCAGTTTGTATTGGAAGAATGGCAGGATGGTGTCTTGATACAGAGAAGTTCTCGTATGACTTAACCTTTGTAGATGCATCAGAAAACCAAGATTTTAGATGCCTGAAAGGTACTAAAGAAGCTTTGCAGATTGCAAAGCCCAGTCTATGTTAGACTAGATTTTCTAATAAACATACAGTGAGTATTTCCTGTTGCCTAAAAGTGCAAATTCCTGCTGCAATAATTCCTCAGCAACTCTCTTTTAACAAATATATCACTTTAGAGTTGATCTTCATCAACAATGCTCTCTTCTAGCAAGTGGAAATACAATTCTCAATTGTATCACATAAAAATGAAATTTGACTCTGTTTTCTTCATTCAGTGCAACAAGCACCCAATATATCTTTTGTACAAGTAGATAAGAAGGAAGCTGTACCTAGAAATCATCTGCCCCCCAAATATCTCAGCTTCAGTTATTCTTTGTGTGTGGGTTGCAAGGATTTTGGTACACATTTAGTGATATACATTCAATGCACATGAGCCACAGGGTGCTCCGATATCTGTTTGAGATCACATTTTGGACTCACTTGACAGACTTAATAGCGTGAAAGACTTCAAGCATCTTCTCAACAATAAGAGGTCTGAGGTTATCAAATCGCTGGATCGCTTCCCGCACAAACTCCAAGACATCAGCAGCTGCTGCTTCATTGTTGTCACTAAGGAACTCCATCAGCTAGCACGAAAAGAGAGTCAACATGAGCAAAGAGAGCAGCACGGCTGAGTCTGTACAACAGTATCTGCCTTCTACATTCAGAAAAACTAAACTGCATATGTATCTTCCATTAAACAAAGCTGAAGTCAAACCACCTTAAGTGCATTCCAAACAACTACCAATTATCATAATCCCAGATTTGATTTCTAATGATACAAATGACTGCACTTTTAAGCAAAGGTACACTTCAGCTCACAATCTTCAAAAATATTTTAAAATAAAGCCTCAGAAGACAAGCAACTGCAGCATCCAAAGTCCTGTATTTCTTTGGGGATTAAGAGTATTGCTTTGTGGGAGGTGACTATTAGAAATGGCTCAGATTCAGTTTGTCTCCAGGTGTTGGGTACAGCTAGAACACATTTAATGACAATGTAATTAAATGTTTGCATACCACTGGAATGACATTTGCAGCCATATCTGGGAAGCGAACACTACAGGAATGCAGCGTGCGAACAAGCAGCTGCCTGTACTTGTCTGTGTCTTCATGCTCCGTCACATTATTCGTTTTAATCACCTCCTTCTTCAGAACAATCACAAGCTGCACAAAAGGTAAGAAAAAATAAATAAATAAAAGGTCTCATACTTTTCCAAAGAATAAAAAATAGCGTAATGAAACACGTGCAATACATATCTCACCTCCTCCACGTTTCTTGAGGAGACAAGATCCAGAGCCAGCTGAAGGGTTTTTTTGCGCACTTCGAGATCTGGGGTGCTCAACACTCTGAGGATGTCCATAACTAGATCCTGAAACGGTAATAAAATAACTACTTTGCTGCTTTCAATGACTTCCTTTTAATACAATTCTAATTTTTAGTCCTCAATGGTTTTCAAAGACTTTCTGGATACATACTGTAAAACCTACTGCCAGAGGAGCAAGGTATCCTCAGCATTAGGAACCTCACAGGGTTCACTTGACACACTCTACCCTTACAGAGAAGTCTACCGTGCAAGATACATCATTAACCCTTATAATCAAGACAGCATTTGTCCTATCACCAGATGATTTAAACTTCAGAAGTACATTCTCCCATACATCACAATACCCGAAAGTTTCAATCGGGGAGGAAGAGTCTTGAAAAAGCTTGCAGGAAAAGAGAGAGCGCACAGACCTGTAACACTCGTTCGTGGGAGGGATGCTCCTTCAGTTCAATCAACCGATCCAAAACTATCAGTTTCACATTATTGTCACTTTCTTTAATAATCAAATCTATGTAGCATTGTGCAGCTGCCTAAAATAAAAAGGATCAAAAACAATTTTAAGTAATGAAGAGCAGAAACTGGCAAATTCTGAGAGAAAAATCAGGAAGAGAAACATTCTGCATTACTATTACAGCAACTACCCCAAGAGTTGGCTCACAAATGAACCTGAGAACAGATTTTAAAACATTCTGGTCCACTGTAAACATTGACTCGACCACCCTACAAAACTTACACAGGAAGGTTCACAAAGGTATCAGCCTACAATACACAGACTTGATTTCAGATTCAAAGAAAGTCCTAAAGAGATACATTTCCTGCCAAGTTTTGGGTCAGCTCTTAAGTACACAAGAGGGCATGAAAACCAGTTTAAAACAGTTGCCAGTGTTAGCCTACCTAGATATGGTTTCAGTGTTTCTACTCAACAAAAATGACTACGCTCAAGCGAGAATGTTGGAATTAATACTCCCCCTCATCTTTTGAGACTCCTATTCACAATGGTTTTACTCGACGTCTAGACTTGCATATTCTATTTTTGAAATGTTCATGCAAGTTCTAAATTTTCATGTGATCTCAAACAGTCAGCTGTACAAACATAAATCTAGGAAGTCAAAGTCAATCAGTAATCAATGTACGTCTTTGCTGCTTTATGCTTCCACCCTGGTCTGACAAAGAGTGATGTTTATGAATAAAGAAAGACATTCAATCTCTGAAAGCCTTCAGCTTTAGTCTGCTTTGCTAAGTATGCCAAAAAGATTGCAGGTTGGTAGTAACTACTGTACAACAGTTTGCAGAGTACACAGGCTTGTCCCATACCAAAGTTACATGAAGTCCACTAGCTGCAAGCCTGCAAAATAGAGTCTCAGTCTTTCTCTGTGACCAATTTCAAGAGCTGTATTAAGACAGTGTTTTACATGTGAAGTGTTCAAACACCCCACAGTACTAAAGCCCTCGCTCCTTCAAACTATCAAAGTACAGCATCCAATATTCATTCCATTGCACTGAAAGCTCCTGAAACATCAGAAAACATACCTTGATTGCTGTTGGTGCACTGGAGAGCGTAACTAGAGTACCTGCAGCTTCATACTTGACTGCAGGACTCGAGGACTGCAGTAAGTTGTAGATGCAGCGAATAAACCGAGCTCTCTCCGACGGATTCGCGTGGCAGACCTGGACAAAAACAATGCACAGTTGGCACATAAAGCAAAAGGAAAATAGCAATCGTATAGCTTCACTGCTCCATTGCATTACAACAAGGAGAAAATTAGGCAAAAATAAATTAAGCAAAGGTGACAGCCTTTTCTGGGAATAGGAAATGTCCTTCACAGCTGTAAAAATCTAATTCCAAAAGCTATTAAAAGGCTGCTATTGACAATTCTGTGCAATGCTACAAGGTCTTAAAATCCCAGATCAAAAGGAAGGGTATAGCCTCTCCTAGCTTCGCTAACAGATGCCCTGCTCGTGGACATGAAGAACAATCTGATAATACACAGCCCACGTTGCAGCAAAACAGGTGAGACACATAGCTCTGTACTGTGAGCACTGGAGCAGTTCATTGTTTCAACAGACACATCTTCTTCAGCTTTACTAAACAAAGATGTATTCCTGACATGGACTAAATGCTAGCTGTAACATTCCATCATTTTTAAAAACCAGCCTAATATAATCTAACAGTGCATTGATTTTAAATGTACCACATTTCCCTTTTACCTTATATATTAGTTCAACAATAACCAACTGCAGTATGTCACCAAATGTCTGGACTTGGTCAATGCAGGTACTCAAATAATCCAAAGCTCGATCCTATAGAAATAGAAGATCAATTATTCTGAATGATTCTGAGATTGCTCACTCAGCTTATTTTAAAAATCACTATACAAACCAGCACATATTCGACCCTTCACCTTGAAATTCCAAACAATTCACAAAAACATCGTAAACCTGAAGAGGAAATTAATCTGTTCTGTCTATAGGTGGCAAAAAGAGAGATAAAACTAATGGCAACCAGGCACAAAAGGGAATTGCCTGTAGAGCAAATAATCCAAAACACTAAACAGAAATTGCCATTTCGTGTAACCAGAACAGCTATGGAACAGTAGGTAATGGAGCACTTCTTGGACTGGTTAAGCTCACTGGGCAAAACTAATTAAAGTCTCCAGCACCACCAGACACCTGCACTACGTACAGTAATTCTCCTTTAACAGGAAGACAGCACTAAAGACCTACTTTAACTTTTCCAGTTACCAAATATTGCACGAATAAGTTAACACTACCACATGTGGGGATTTTTTTATGAATATAAACAGTTTATACTACCAAGCAACTACTGGTTAGTTACCTGGCACATTTGCAAGTGTTTAAACCAATCAAGTTTGTGGACAAGTGTCTTTACCTGATCTGCATGAATTAGCATCATAAATGCATTTCTTTTGCAGCTTGCATCTTTCTCATTCACTAAGAAATCATGAATCAGTTCAGGAGCATCAGGTATAAGATGTTCAAAATTTCTTAAAAAAATAGAAAATAAGAAAAAAATTTTTAAAAATCATAATTAAAAGCACTACTGGTAAGGAGTAGAACTTAAGGCTTAAGGGCATATCCCAAAGAGAAGCATTTACAAAAACTCACATGTGTAAAATGCTGATACATAACTTTTGTGTAGCTATTTGAAACTGTGAACAGACTCAAGGAGCTGTAAAAAAAATTGTTCTCACGACAACTAATTACCCCATCAATGATTTCTATTTAATAGTAACATTCAGCCACACTCATGAGGTAACAACTGCAGTAATGTTTAGTATAGAACTGCAGTAAAGAACATCTCACATCAAACACATTTATGTATGCATAGTCCTGCAAGGATTGCTCTGTATTTATGCTTGCGGACAATGGTTACTGTTAATAACGTTTAGATCCTTAAGAAAGGCATTTGCCCATAGCAATTAGCCTGCAATGTAAGGCCCTCAGCTGCACTCGAGAAAGAAGCAGCACTACCTTTTGCTTTTCCAAAGAAAAAAAGATAGAGGAGAATAAGCAAACAAACAAAACCAGCCCAAATACCGCAGCGGTGACTGATAAACATTTATGAGATCTCAAAAGCTACCCAGATGACTAAAGCTAGCCTTTGTCTTCTGCATCCACGACTGGAAACAGTTTCTGGCACGTACCTATAAATGGTGTAGATTGCCAGCACGGCGTTTCTGCGCACGTAGCTGTGCCGATGCTCCAGACACGCTCGAATCGCCGGCATCAACGGCTCCAGCAGTTCTGCTTCTTTCAGCTTGCAAAGAAAGCGGAGGGTAGAGCCTCGGATAAACTCATTTGGGTGCTGGAGGTCCTAAAATCAACAAGAAGCATATCTGAAATGCCAGACTCTTCAGCCTAATTGTTCAGCTCAGATGAATGCACTTTCCGGCCTTCTCCCCCACTCAGCTTTCCCACGGTACGAGTTCCCAATATCCACGACGACACCTCACTGTCTTCTCATGAAATACCTCCTTAAAACACTGCTGCCTCACAAGATATTAAAATGCATATTTCTGTGTAGTAAAATTTACAAAGCCTGTGGGATTTTTTTGTCCGTGCTGCCTGCGTTTTCTCCAATTACTAAGGCTGTGAAAGCTCACCTTGCAGGCACTCCTGCACACTGGATATGAACCTCTAGTGTGTGTTACTTCATCTGATTCCAATCCACTCCCAAAGAAGCTAAAGGACCTTCTTATCTTTGTGAAGGAGTGTCCCAAATATACCACAATGAAGTTATTCCAAAAATATTGTCCTTTTATCACTCTGGCTTGTTTCAACAGGCTATGAAGACAGTAACTGGGCTACCCTCATCTTTTGGTTCACCGACTTGGAAACGAAGAGCACGACATTTTGTTAAAGTCACAACAGTAAAAGAACACACAAATTCCTTGGTAACAGCTCTGCTGACTATCTACAGTTATGCAGTTCTGAAGCAGTGAGACATAGCAATGAGGAAGCAAATGTTGAGTGTAAAGCATTTTTCTATCTATTAAATAACACAGAAGTATATACTTCCCCTCAAGATCCAGTACAGAAACATAAGGGATGAAATACAGTGGGGTACCTTTCTGTAGGCATCGCACACCAGGATCATTTCCTGCAAAAGCCTGCCATCTGGAGTGGTCTTTGGCACTATCTCCCAAAAAACAAGCAGCAGTTTTTTGATGGTATGATCTTGGAGAGGCAGGACAAAACGAATGATGGTCATCAGAAGGCCAGGTAGTTTCTCACCATTCAAAATCATAATGATTACTTTCTTTAAGGCCTCTGTCTTCAGCTTGACATCTCCTTTTTCTAGAGGAGGAGGAAATGAGATCAGGAAGGCTACCATGGCACCAGTGGTTTAACAAGAGTACTCATCTTCAGTGTCAGAAAACAACCCAACTCTGAAGGAGTCTGATACAGCACAGCACTAAAATTCACACACTTACTTCTACTAAAAGGATAAAGAGGAAACAAGAGCTATTGAAAGAATAAGCATGGAGTTCAGACTTAATTCTGTGATCAACACTTCAAATTCAACCAATTTGATGGCTGCTTCAATGCTCAAATTTAAGCAGCCTTTTACACCAGGATGCTGCAACGTGCTCTGATGTCATACGTATGCTAACGTCACCCGTGCTGCCAGCAAGACACAGCAGTGCAGTGCCCAAGTGCTAAGACAGCTTGTTGCTTATCATTACATTACTTAAATCTGCCTTAACCCAAACAGGTATTACTTCAAAGGGAAAGACACAAAATATCTCAGTTTTTTAACAGACCTGGGGAAAGGGGGGGGGGGCAGACAGACAGGATGACACACCAAACCCAAACCCAAACGCTTAAGATAAACATCATGAAGTTTCTCAAAACACAGCAGAGAGATGTGTGCATTTCAACAAGCAACAGAACAAAATAAATATCCAATGGACTTGTTCGAGTTTATAAAATGCCAACAATAATCTAGGAAGGGCACAATGACAGAATGTGAGAATAACTGAGGTAAGATGGAGCGACCTCCAGATCACTGTGCATTACTTGCCTAAGTCATTCTTTAAGCTGATTTCAGAAGGTGGCTCTGAATCCATGGGAACATTGATTAACGTGTAACACACGTTCTCTGCAGCAGTCATGGCTCTTGGTTACAAAGGCTTTCTCGATGGAGGAATTATTTTGACACAAATATCAGGCAACCTAAAAAACAAGCCAACAAAGCCACCCCAAAGTTAACAAGTTTTATTAACAACCAACACAAAAACGTTTTTATAACTGACTGAATGATTGGAAGGGATCGCTGGGTTTCTTGAGAAGCCACATTCAAGAGACTTCTCAATTTTCTGTTACGCTAAAATATTCCTGATAGTACCAAAATTTCCCAAGGACAAAAAAAGGCAGATGAAAGAAATCTTGCCAATACTTAGGACGCAGTCAGAGATAACAGAGGTGTTCAGGCACCTGACCGTAGCTGAATGAATGCAGCAGCTTTTCCCTCACCTTCTCACCCCCAGATCCTGGCTATGTATTCTACTACCTTCCTTGCACTCCTGCAACCCCCCCAGGTGAACTGACCCGACCTGCAAAATCAGCTGAAAAACATCACTGCAATAAAAGAGGGAAGAGTTTTGACTTGTTTAACAAGTTGAATCAGCCTATGAAGGAAGCTTTGAAGATAAGCACAAGATCTGACAGAGCAGAGACACCATGGTGGAGAGGGAAGCAGGACTGCCCTTTACCTGCCCAGGATCCTCAGACCAGCTTGACTCTGTTGTCTAACTGCTCTGCCAGAGACACTAATGAGGAAAGTAAGTATTTTTATGGTGAAAAAGTAAGCTTAATCCTCATCCTCATGTTTGTTTCTTCCATACATAACAGACATCTAGGATCAAATCACCCTTTTTATTCAGTTTCTTAAGTAATGAAAAGCGCTCAAGTTTGAGCTTGCTCAGTTAATGCTATGATACCATACTGGCAAGCACAGTCAACTGTTACTTTTTGTTATATAAGTAGTTCTGTATTTTCTACCAAAAAGAAAAAAAAAAGTCAAAAAATCTACAGAAAAAAATATTTTCTCCATGATTTTATTGCTGTTAATTTTCTGGAAGTCAGACTGAGATTAACAAGTCATTAAAACAACACGGATGCCTTTTTACTTTAAATTATGGCACTACACAAGTCAAATACATAAAAGCACCTTCGTTTTGTACACTTAATGTTACTAAATAAGAGAGCCAACAGCAGTGAACAAAATGATGCCCATCAAAGGCCATGATTTATGTAAAGATGACAACACTGAACTCTCCAGCTCGGGCTGTGGCTTCACTGCAGATCAGGGAAGTTCAGTGATCTCCAGGAGGGTGGTACCTCTGTCACATAAAGCTTTCAATAACATGCAGTTTAAGAAGTTATTGTCAGGGGACGCCAGTTCCTGCCCCACATCCCCTCTGTTATCTGTGCAGACAACTTCCGAGATGCAAAGCCTGTAAACTCTCCACTCCTACCTTATTTTTGAAGCAGTAAGAAAACCAAACAAAATCCCCCCGACCAACAAACACCTATTCCCGGCCCGGTTAAAAGCACCGCCCCACAAACAGCTCCGGGGAAAGAGAGGGAGGGTGGGACATGGAATTGTGGCATTTGAATGAACCCTTGAGACACTACACAAGCTGCTACTGGGTCCAAAGTCCCTTTTCTCATCGAATGGGCACCTAGAGAACCTCAGGCTGAACAGCGAGCAGGTAAAGGGTGTTAACTGGGGCTGCAGCCTCTTTAAACACAAGAAAAGAAACCAACCCAAAACAACTACTACTCAAAAAAACCTAATTAAAATATATTTTTTTTTTAAAACTGCCTCTTTCTGTTCTTAAGAATTAGATCCTTTGGGATCATTGTTTGCAACCATCTACATAACTCATTTTCAGAACTATGACTGGTTTCTTGCAGCAGCTTTTTCCATATCGACACCCAGAACTCCTGCCCCAAAGCCCACACCCTCATCTCCAGTAACAACCCAGACCACAAAGGAGATTTCTGCAAAAAAGCAGACTTCATACAAAGATCTCAGCTGCAGAAACCGTCTTGACACTCACAGCCAAACAGGCCTCTGAAAACAAGGAGTGTATTTTAGGCTCTGAAAAGCAGCAGTGTAAAACAGCTCTCCTAAAGCGCAGAGCGAGGAGACTCGGCAGGGAGAGCCACTGCCGAGCCCTGCAAGCGTTGCTGCCGTGCAACCACAGTTTGGTCTTACGGAGCCCCCCCAGACACAGAACTGGGTGCTACTCTACTCCCCCAGCAATATAATTTCTGAGTTCCTGTACGAGGAAACTGGGAGTCACAGAGTTCCTGCACCAAGAGGAAGACAAAAAGCCAGGCCTGCTCTCCAGCTACATCCTCGGGGAGCCTCATAGCCTGGGGGGTACCTCACAGACCAAAGCCCTGAGGAAAGCACCGTGTTATTGACCTGTTATACACATAATGGAAAGACGTTTATTAAAACAAAAACCAAACAAACAAAATAAACCCCCAACCAACAAAACCCGAGCAAATTTACAGCCAGTTTAGGGAGATTTCTTTCTTAATTCCTCCGGTGACCACTTTCTGCTCAAAAGGCCTGGCATTTCTACCTGGGAGTTAAAACTTCGAGCGTTCAGATGCTCCCCCGAGTAAGGTCAGGCAACTACGGGCTCCTCATGGCCCCCGGCCCCCCGTCAGCGCTGCCGGGGGCTCCCCCCGAGAGAACCAGCGGGTGGGGACCGGGAGGCCTCGGGCCTGCCGGGCTCCACCGGAGCGGCTGCACCGCTACGATCCCTACCACCCCCTCCACCTACCAGCCCGCAAAGAGGCCGCTGTGCTCTCCACGCGTATGGCTCCGTACTCGGCGGAGTGGCTGCCGGGCCCGGGACGGGTCGAGTCGGGCCCGGTGCGGCGCTCCCGCTTCGGCGATGGCTGACGTGGAGCCGCTCCTTCCTCGGCCACATCGATAGTACGGCGGCTGCAGAGGGACACGCCTCGCGCCCGCACGGCGACGCGAAAGGGGCGGGGCCGCCGCCGGCGGCCCCGCCCCTTTCGCGTCGCCGTGCGGGCCGGGCGCGGGAGGAACTTCCGCCTCTGACGTCACTCGCCCAGGCTAGGGTTTTTCCCGCGCAGGCGGGAGGAGGGGCTGGGTGAGGATGGTAAAAAAAAAAAAGAAAAAACCCCCCAAAATAAAACCAGGCGAAACCTCCCGCGGAAAGAAAAAAATAAAAGGAAAAAAACCCACCCAACACAAGACAAAAAGCAACCCACAGCAGCCCAACAAACCGACAACAAACACAACGCCCACAAAACAAAACACACACCCGCACACTAAAAACCCCACAACCCAGTAAAAACACAAAACACACACACAAAACAACATCGGAAAAACAAAATAACCAGAAAAAAATAAAGAAAAAGAAAATCACAAACAAGAAAACCACAAACTAACAAGGAAAAAATCCCCACAAACAAAACCCAAAGAAAAATAATTAGAAGGGAAAAATAAAACTAATAAATGGGAGAAAACGATTAATATAAGATATAAATAAAAAAAAAGTAGAAAAAAATCGGGGGAAATAATAATAGGAGAAATAAAACAAATTAAGCAGTAGACAGAAGTGATTTTCAAACCAAACCCCCAGCCTCGACTATTATTATTTTGGTACTTTTATGAGTGAAGCATTTACAGGGCTGCCACAGAGTGTTTAAAGCCTGTTCAAAACAGCACCGTGCTTTATTAACTAATAAATACACACTGTGGGGTTTAGGCCTTGTTGGTGTTGTGGTTTTTTGTTGTTTTGGGTTTGTTTTTTTTTTTCTTTTGCAGTACATTGAGCAGGGTTTCCAGCCCCTATGCAAGGCCACCCCAAAAACTTGTTTCTTTCCCTTTTCAATGAGAATGACCCAGCATGGGAAATGGAACAACGCTGAACTCCTCTTGCCCCAGCCCGAGCGTGACTCCCAGCCCCTGGCAGCCCGTCTCCCAGCAGCCACCCTCAGCCCCCGACTCCGCAGCACCGGGCTCCCCTGCAAAGGGGCAGCAGGGTCCCCTCGCTCCACCGCGCAGAGCGAGCGGAAGGGACAGCCCCTGGGGTGCCTGCTGGTCCGGCAGCAGCGCAGAGAGGCCACAGCTCAGGGGACCTGTGGTGGGGGTTTACATGCTCCTCTCATCACTCCAGCTCAGCTCCTTTGCACTCCACAGCTCTGAAGAACAGAGCGATACAATTTGGTTCCAAACGAGCTGGGGTTTAGTGAAGCCTCACGGTCCTTCAGCCTGCAACGTGTCCAATAAACACACATAGCCAGCAACGTCTTCTCGAGTTTAAGACACCACCAAGACCCCATCAGCAGGCACGCCCCAGACTATTCATTTCACAACTATTTTATAGTTTCACAGGAATCTTGAAGTCCTCTCAGGTCAAGTTTCCAAGGGCACCACATTTGTATACGGTCAGTGAATGCTCACGTTGCCCAACGGTCAAGCACTCAATGGCACCTTCCTATGACACAAGTATTTGAGTATTTGTTTCTTCAGCTTAAAAAAACCCCAAACAAACCCACAGCAGATTCCAAGAAAGTGATTTATTTCCACTTGTCCTTACAAGTTAAAGACAGTATGCTTTTCTTTTAAAAAAACAGTATCATGTACTATTTAGAAAATGATTACACCTTTCTTGTCAAAGAAAACACACCCAATTCTGACGCTCTGTCTACCTTTTACGGATAGGTGGGTTGGTTGGTTTCTTTTTTAAGTGTAATCCTCAGAATTTCTCAGCAGAAAACACATGTAGGCGAGGATAAAGTTACCAGCAAATGGATAAATGTTCCTGTATAATTAGACATACGTTAAGACAGAGGAACTCATCCACCAACTAGTGCTCCATCGGCTCCTCTGCCTTTTCTGCAGGTTCATCAGCAGGCGGAGCAGGCTTAAAGAGAGAAAAAGACACGTTAGAGAAAACAGCACATCAGCTTTGTTGTGGTGGAGGATGGTCAGTGTATCAATGCTGCTCCTGACAGCAAACAGCTCCTCAGGTAGCGTCAGTCAAATGAGGCGTGGAGTGGGACTGAGCTGGTAATTAGGAGACTAAAGATGCATCTTGAGGCAGGCATGAGAAATATATGTAGGCACTTCTGTTGCAAAAATCTGAACACTTGAGAGTGTAGTACTATAGTAAGTAACAGTACTTGATCATAGGCGAGAAAAGACCATGACTTTGGGAGGTACCATCAGCAACTCAACAAAACCTGATGTAATAAGCTTAGTCTCCAGCTAAGATTATATGGATTTAATGTAGTAACTTCAGATTTTAAAGTCACACCCCTAAACCTCTGCTAGAATAGCAGAGCACATTAAATTCATACACATAAATGTGATAGGTCACGTATCACAAAATGCTGCCTTTCGACAAAGCCTCTTTCTTTACATCTGAAACATGTACCTTTCTCTGCGGTCTCTCCTCAAGACCTTCTAGAAATGGGGCTACATCTTCATCGTCGTAGATGGTAAACTCCATGTCTTTGCCAACAATTCCGATGGAAACATTCTGTTAAGCAAAGTTTTGAAAGAAGTGAGAGGCATCTTTCGGCTAATTACTCTGTGGCTTTACAGCTTTCACTTGTGAAATGGACAAAAAAAAGTTTCCTCCTATGATGAAGAGACTTGTTGTGCTGTTTGTGCCTACTCAATGGAAAAAGAAGAAATTCTGAGAGACTCCTTTGGTAGATTGTACAAGAACAGGAAAGGGAGGCAGATGTACTCCCTACAAACACTATAATATTTCAAATCTTGTAAGCAAAACCACTTTTTGAGGATTTTAATTTCTTTTTGTTTGCTTTCCTTTTAAATAACATACATCAAATCCACTTATTTTAATCTTTTTCTGCATTTTCGTTATTTTATGATTTCTAAAAACAAGGTGTCTTAAAATTAAACATGGAAAAGGGCAGATCAGGCACAAGCAGAACACCAACTACTGGATAGCCTCAGAATTTTCTTGTTCAACAGTTCCCCAATTCAACGTCAGAAGCTTCCGCAACTCTTTTGATGCTGGAGACAATCAACTGTTTGTGCCTCCCCTCACCTCCCAGGTGAATTACTGACTGTGCTTATAATGCAAAGTTGTCATTCTAGTTGCATGTAATGTATTTTTAACTGTGATCAGAGTTTAAAATAGAATGAAGCAACCAGGGAGACGACGTCTGTCTTAGCAGAAGCATAGTTTTTGTTAAGAAAATTAAATCTGAGATAATTCAGTATATAAAATGGTGACATATGAAATGAAGATGATACTATCTACCAGTGTTCAGCTTCTAAATTTCCATGCCAGTCTTACCTTGCATGGACTTTTTCATGGTGGTTTCTACCAACAATGGCAGTAACATCTCTTGTTAAAAAAACAAACCTAGTATTTACCTTGGTGGTGAGATCCTGTTCAGCAGGAAGAGTCTCTCTGAGGGCACGCAGTCCATGTTTAACTAGCTCATTTAGATTACCTTAAAATTAAATCAGAAAGACATTTACTAAATATATAGTGTTATCTCCAGACACTCATTCCCCCTTCTTCGGACTCCTAGCTGACAACTAGAAAAACACCTTGCTAGCTTGACTTACAGAACTCCTCTCCCTAGGTACTTCAGGTACTGATCCCAGAGTTGGTTACAGAAGGATACCTTGAGAAACCTTCCCTACATCCGAGGTCAAATGCATCTGGTTTTGGCACCTGCCCTGTCTCCAGAACAGTGATCATCACACTATTTTTTGCCCCAAAAGCCATTCAGTAGCTTCCTCGTCACCATTTCATATAAAAATGAATTCATCATTATATACACACCACCTAAAAACTTGCCCTGATAGAGTAACCCTCTTCTGATATAGAAAGAATTGTTCTTTCCCTGGGTTAAGCAGGGCAGAGGCTTTTATTTTTTTTTCTGCTTTTCTAAGCACAGCTTCTCTTTATTAGATGTAATCTGCATTCAGATGTCAGACATGAAGATCTGTAATATTTGCTTAAAAATTCTTGTCTTCACACAGATTTAGGCTTCTACCAAACCTGGGTCCCCAAATTTATCTTTCTACCTTACTAAATGCAAAGGAATGAAGGAGTAGCAGCAAACCTGAATAACTGCTGAATACTGTTAGCCAGACAGGGTTTCATTACTCACAATCAGTAAACTCAGACATGTGCCTCTCCAAGTAAGTTCGTGCTGACTGTGAACGAGCACCAATGGACATTGCTTTGCAGTCAAAATAGTTTGCAGAGGGACAAGTCTGGAAGATATGAGGACCCATATCCTACAAAAGAGGAAAAAAAATAAATCCACAAAACTTAAAATAAATGTATAAATTCATACCAAGTACTGGAACATATTTTTTCTACATAGTTTTGCTTCGTGGTACATGGCATAGCTCATATATATGCACATATATATATATTTTACTCTGCTTATCATATCACTGTTCTTGTACAATTCCTTCAAAGCTACTGCATGAAAAAAACCACAAAAATCCCCAACAAAAACCCCCACTTTGGTTACACCTTGTTCATTAATATGCAGTTTTTGTATGGGTAGGATAGCTGGCACCAAAAACGTTTCTTTCTCTGTTCCATAATCTGTGCTGTGCTTATGTTTGCTTCCTACTTCATGGTTTGCAGTTGGTATGCTAAACACATTCTGTCTTATCAGCACAAAAGTAAAAACCTGCTGTAGAATCAAACAGGCCATGCAAGATTTCAGGCAAGATGAGTTTCCTTCAACCTTCTTCATGTCAAAAATCTTCAGGGCAGAGATACTGTGCGTGCTGTGTTAAGCAAACTAGTGTTGCTGAACAAGTAAGAGAGAGGCCAGTGATGATTTTCACATCCATTAAAAAAAAAAGTAATCTGTAAAACTTAATCAATAGTAAAATAATGACTGTCATTATCATGGGATCAACACTTTGGACCCTATAAACATGAACAAACCTAATTTTTGCAGTATCTGATCTTGCGCCTTTTCCTTTTTGCAAATGTACACCTCACAAGTGCAGGCAGGATTAACTTTTGAAACTGTTTGTCAACAGCTATGTTCTAGGGTAAGACAGAGATAATTATTTCCTTATTCAGCAGATTTTGAGGAGTCTACCTCTTCCTTCTCCTCTTACATCTATTTGCTGTATAAAACTGCATTACCACATTTTCTTTTCAATCAATAGTAACTCGTGCAGTGTACTTACATCATAACCTGCAATCAGCAGCCCAACACCATATGGTCTTCTGCCATAACGCTGCGTTGGTATCTGGGTTTCTTCAGTAAGCTAAGGAAACAACCTCAAAATAACGTTGTTAATTACCCAAAACATTTCCCTAAGCCAAGCAGATTTGCACCAGAATTGCTATGTAGTCTTTGAAAATCTTTTTGCAGCAGTGAAGACTAAGTTCAAAGAAACAGATCTTGGGGATTATTTGGAATACAACTTTCCTCAGCAAAAAAAAATTTCAGCAATCAGCTTTTCCAAAATAACTTAGTGTACTCAACCAAGTAATGCAAACAGTTCACCTAATGCTGCACAGACTCATGTAATTTCTTATCCCTTAGATTTTTCTTTTTCTAGGCACTTGGTAACAGAACACAAGGTCTCTGTTGTGTTCCATGCAGAGACAGAAGTTGTCACAGGAAATAAAGAAAAATCTGAGTAAGCAGCTGTAATTCAGTAAATGATCATATTTTGCACAGTGCAGTCATCCTTCCTCCCTCACCTCCAGAGGTGTGGGACAGCACAGGGGAAAACCAGTGCTATGTTAAATGCCACATAGCATCTTACTGTTTCTCTACCAATTCAGTTATGGGGTATTCTCTGTAAGAATACACAAGCAGCACGAATAAAGAAAAATTCACTTTGAATTAACTTTTTCAATTTAACAGGATTTTTAAGCTGTGATATATGAAACTCGTTTTATGAATGAGTAAAAAGCTATGAAAGTGTTACAGCCATAAGGAAAAAAAAAAAAAAGGATACTGCTTCCAATTAGTGACACTAGGCGGGAAACTGGGAGAGGTCTATCAAAAACAAATCTAGAATCCAGACACTCCTGACGCATGAAATTGCTGGGAAGAAAAAGAAAAAAAATAAAGAAGAAAAAAACAAAGTCAAGCCAAAGCATAGATCAAAGTCACAGTGAGTTTGTTTCAATACTTGTCTGTTAAGGTAAGTATATTTTTGCTTTAAGGTAAGTATATATTCTGCTCGATAAGAAAAAGGGTCAAAGGCATTAAACAATTTTATTTCATCATGACCTATAACTGTCATTTAGAAAGTTGACCACATGTTTGAAAGCCTATTACAGTATTTCAGCCCTACAAATGCAAAGAAGGTAGAAGTTCATGCAGGCAACAGACGGATTATCTGGAAAAAAGCCACAGTTAAGTGGTAAGATTTCTTTGAAACCCTGCATCAATTAAAATTCATTCTAGAAATTCTTCCTATGCCTTCTTTGTCCTTTCCTACCAAACTGAGGAACGCTCCTCCTTCCACGTACATTTACCTCACCTGATGAAACTATGTGGCCAGCAGGTAAAAAGCAAGCCCCTCTGAAGGTGCCATATACAGCAGCGTATGCTTTTAATAATGTTCTTCAACATGTGTACATAGAGGCAGCTGCTAGAGGGAAAGCAGCGATGCACTTTTCCCAATGACTTGGAAAGCCCAGCACACGGAGGAAACCAGACAGGACTGTCTTACTCGTAACAAAACCAAAGAGCAAGACTTTGGGCCAAACAAATAAGAATTCCACCAACTAGTTAAAGACCTGGAAGAAATTCACACTGAGGTCTTTGCCATAGTACAACAGAGCAGTAACTCGAGAGCAATCTTTAGCTGGTCATAAAAATCTCAGTCGCAATAGTCTAGAAATGAACTTTCACTCACTGTTGCAGAACTGCGTGTGTCAACAACTAAGATACTCACCACAAGAGTCTTGCATCAGCAGTAAGTCCAGCAATTGAGATACCAATATGGTTGTCAACGTACAGGATTTTTTTCTGATGAGCTGCCAGCTCAGACTGTGCTCTCTACGCATAAAAGGAGAAAGCTCTGTGGCAGACTGCACAGTTTGCCAAGCACTGTGGAGAAATCTGCTAACATTTATAGCAAGAACTGAATATGGTCAAGAAACAATAAATAAAAAAACCCCAAACAACTTGCAACAGAAGACAAGAAAAAACTAAATCCATGTCAGTAGGAAACTGTTGAAACAAAAGAAAGAACGGACAGGCACTCAAGCTTTGGGAAAATAAATAGTTTTACTAAATAACTAATGGGGAAAAAAAGTGGAACATCTTTTAAAGGAAAAAAAGATTTCTTTAACATTTGTTTCACCACTTCGAGAAGATCTGCTTTGTGTAGGTACTGAAAATATGTACAGTTCTATACTGGTGCTCAAGCAAAAGGAAACTGGGCTGGCATTTGCATTACGCGTTAACGTTTAGACCGCACAAAACTAATCTGCCAAACCAAATTTTTTCTAGTCATGTTTCTGTCCTGAGAACACAGTTTTGGATTTACCTTGAGAGCAACCAGCACAGCATGTGTTTTTGACTTCAGCCCCACAGTAGCTGAGCCTTGTTTCACAGCTTCCATGGCATATTCTATTTGATGAATTCGGCCCTACAGAAGAAAATCAAAGGTAATCGTTCAGAAGTTAATCCCCTGTAAGAAACTTCAATGGTTTGTGATTTGCAGACTTCTGATCCCCCCTCCCCCAACAGGTACACTTACTGCTTAACAGTTTAAATCTACAACCAACAGACCTCCTCAATTACCTTCTGCAAACATCTCACCATTAACCCACAAAAATCTCTCCATCTCCGAGCCACTCACTACTGCATGTAAAACAGGAAAAGGAAAAAGAAAGGGTGAATAATCCTCACATTCTAACAATCATGTGACTTTTGTCACCGTCTTTAGAGAAACCAGTATTTGACCCAATGTGATTCAAAGACAGAACTTCCAGCTGAAGCTGGACACAACTCTAAATCAAGTTTCCTGAAGAAATGAGTCTTATGCAATTGTTGTGTCTCACCATCCATTCCCCAGTAACTTCTGAACAACTTATTGGTCAACTGCAATAAAGTCTGAAAGAGGAGTATAGGTCTCAAAGACAGTTAAGTGCCCACGAGTTCTGCAGACAGCCAAAAAGCTTTGCAAGAAAATAAGACCGTGTCCTTTTAACGCAACCAGTGAGGACAAAGTGGGTCATTTTGTGCACTCTGGTTGGCCAGCCTACGTCAGAGACTCAGCGCGCTCACGGCTGCTGCGCAACTACTTGAATTACTAACCACAGCACACAGCTCCATCCCACCAGTTCTGGGGGAGCGGAATGTAATAGCCATTAGAATGAAATGTACTTGGGATGATCTACAGGAAATCACCTTCTGTTAGGTTGCTGAGTGGTTTTTTTTTGGTAAGAGGTTTTTGATTTGATCACCTAATGAAATACAAAGTCCACTAGATGCTTAAAATACCCTGATGTTCCATTTCATCCAGTGAGTTATCAATGCATTTTCGATAGCGTAGGGTATTTTCTGCCCAAGAGCAGCATGGAATCACTGTGACATCTCCAACATTGATTTATCAGCCTTCATGGATGACTTGCAAGGCTGTGAAAGTGTGAAACCCCTTCTAACCTTTCACATCATATTTCCTTTTCTTTACAACAATATTTGAAAACACCCTCCAATAAAATAGGATTATTCTTTGCTCCTGTATGCCAAGAATGGTATCATATCATTGCCTCACCTACAGGAATGCATGGAGAAGTAACTGCAGCACAGTAGCAATTTTAAATGTCTTTTATAAAAAAAAAAAAAAAATCAACACTATTCATATTTTCAAGGCAATTTATAAATAAAACAGAAATTAATGTTGACTTCACAATATCTACTAGAAGTCTCAAGGGCATGTTGTAGTTTTAAAAGTAATTTTTGAAGTAACAGATAAATTAAAAAGTTTAACTTTAAAGTTCCCATTACAGAACATGCCAGAGAAACACAATCATCAAAGAAGGATGAAAACAGTTCAAAGTCATCTACAGCTATCACAGTTTTGAAGGGATTTTAGCTCAGTTTCATACCTTACTTACTGAACTTTTTATTATTGGTCTATAAATCCATCACAGAATGGTTTGGGTTGGAAGGGACCTTTACAGATCATCTAATCTAACCCCCAATGATGATGGATAGCATCTCTTTTGTACCTCACTGGTACACTGAGAAAGCAACTGCCTTAAGCACTTTGAGGTAACTGTGCCCACCTCAGCATCATTCAGGTTTGTACACCAGAAGCTTCGAGATGTCTCAATGACTTTCTAGAAACCTACAGCCTACAAAACACGATGGGAGCAGACTGCAGCAAGTTTTAGACACCTGAATACAGTCCATGCCATTGTGATACCACTGGTGCAAGAGGAAAGGAAAACCAAAGAGTGAGTAAAAAAGCCAAGCAGTTAACAAAGAAAGATTTTTACCTGTGGGCTCCAAACCGTGACATCGTTGTCATACTGGTTGCGAAACTGGAATGAACAAGACAAAATCCCTTAGCACAGGCAATAAACAGGCAGGAAGAGCATTCCCATGAGAAGTTCAGGTTGTTGTATTTACAGGGCTTTTTAGACGGCGCATTTGTTCCCAGGCCTGAATCAGGGGACCGTTCTGCTGTCCAGTTTCCTCTCAGGCCGGAGCCAGAGCCCGCTCTGGGCGGGCAGCACCCGCTGAAGCCCCAGCGCACGAGCCGCCGCCTCAGCCCCCGGGCCCGGCAGGGGAAGCGGCAGGAGCGGCAGCGCCAGGTGCCGGTACGGGGAAGGGCCGCCGCCGGTGCCGCTGCCCGCCGGGAGGCCCCGCCGAGCCCTGGCCGGGCTAACGGCGCCGCTCGGCCCGGGTAGGGGCGGCCGAGCAGCCTTCGCCCCTCTCTCTGCAGCGTCACGCCGGGGCGGGCCGGGGGAGTCGCGCCCCGCTGCTGCCGCCACCGACCCCCGCTGCCTGCCCGGGCTCCGCCGAGGGGAACGCGGCCACCGCCTTCCCCGGACAGCCCCGGGGCCCGGCAGCGAGCACCAGGCCCGGCCCCGGCCTAGCGGCGAGCCCGGCCCCGCGTGGCCCGGGAACTGCTTACTCACGGCCCCGCTCTCTCCTTCTCGCCCCCCTCCCGTCCCCCCGCTCGCTCCGCAGCGCGGGCAGCGGGGGTGCCCTGCCCCGACCGGTCTCGGCGCGGCCGCCCCTCACCATCCTCCTTCCCCCGACGGCGGCACGGGCTCCGAGGCAGCGAGGGGAGACCGCTCCGGCAGCGATCGCTCTGGGCTAGAAGCGGTCGGGCAGCACTAGTCGCTCCCCGAGTCGTCGATCGAGCGGAGGGCGGCCCTGCTCGCCCCGCCCCTTGAGGCGCACGCGCGGCGGCGTCGTGGCGTCACCGGGCGTCACCCGTTCGCTGGCGCCGCCTGCGCGCGCGTGGCGGAGCCGCGGCGGTCGGCGCGCGGCGGGGCTCGCGCTGCTGTCCCCGCCCGTGCCCCGTTTCTCCGTCTCAGGCGGCGCGAGGCGAAACCCCCGTCCCGGGGAGGAGCGCTGCCGGGCGGCGTCCCGAACGAGACCGCGTCCTCCTGCGGCAACGGGGCCTCCGCCGCCCGATCGGCTTCGGGAAGGCGGTAGCGCTTTTACATCGCTGGCCTAGGGCCGGGCTCGCCTGCCCCGAGGACAGGCCTCTGCTCTCGGCAGGCGGTGCGAACAGCCGCCGGTGGGAGCGCGGGGCGGGGCGCCTGCCAAGCCTGGCTGCGGCTGGGCTGCTGTGGGGGCCCCGCGGGCAGCTGCTGCCGAGGAGGTCGCTGAACTCCCGCCCCCGCCGCTGCCGGCTTACAGAAGGTGCGTCTGGCCCTTCGCTCGGCCCTGGCCCTCGGAAGGGCGCTGCAGGCCCAGCCACACCGGCCTTTGCCTCACTGAGTTTTCCGCTGTGGGGTAAAAATGCGTTGCTGTCGAAAGGGTGTCTCTGGTGTGCCCGTGCCTCGCATCAGTCTTGTGTGGATGGCGAGGGCAGGAGCGGGGCCTCTGTCCAGGAGGCTACGGAGGCCAATGCTGCCTGTCCTAAAGGCACCAGAAGAAGGGTTTGTGTCCCCATCGCTGCCCTGGCATCACCAGTATGCGGTCGGTGAAGGGCTGTGCCTCCCACACCACACTGGAGTTTTAATGCGGTGTCCCAGCTAACAAAGCTTATGAGCTTAAGCAGTACAGGGTGAAAAAAAAAACGCAAACCAAACAAATGAAGGCAGTTTGGCGGGAGCAGAACAACAGCCGCTGCTAATCAGATGTTGCAGACTGGAAATCCTCTTAGATTTTTGTTTCAGAAAAAAGGTACAGGAAGTCTCTGATATTATATAATGCTAAATGAGAAGCACTATTATGTATTATACAAGAAAAATATTACTGTCTTAATTACAGCTAAGATGTGATTAAATTCCTAACCGGCTCTTTCTGCTCTCAAACTACAAGAGCTTAACAAAAATTAACTGCTTACTAGAGTTCTTATTTTGGACAATGTAAAATATTTTTATATAGCTCTAATTGAAAAGTCAGTCTAAAAATACTGTGGGAACTCCTCTGCAGTATTACAGGACTCAAGCATTAAGACAAAAGAGAATCACTCAATACTGTATTCATACATTTTATTTTTTGAAACAAGTATGCAGCTGTTGAGGTCGCAGCCATTAAAGTCAGACTAATGTTCTATCACCTTTGGATTGCGGCAGGATCAATGCCACGTTTCTCTTACCACTGGAGAATTTTCTCTTCCCTGGAGAGGGCTTCAGTGTTGTCTAGGAAAAAAAACCGAAAAAAACCCCAAACATTTTAATTATCTACCTTGTTTTGTTGTTTTTAAACTTTCTCGTTAATAAAAATTCATTTGATCCAGAATAACTTCCTTTCTTCAGCACTGTTTGGTGTGCACAGAAACAGGATACATAAACACTTTATTAAGTGAGCTGAACAGCTTTCAAGTTCCACTGAACTTTGAGTAAATATTCCTGTGGCCTCTGCTATAATGCTGCTCTGGAATAACTTCCTACAGCAATAAGGGACTCCCCAGCCATCCGTTCCCCCCACCTGCAGCAGCAGAACAATAGACAGATATTTCCTCTCGTCCGGCAGAAGCACGTTAGTTTTGATGGAACGCTGAGCTGTGCCAAGACTCTTCTGTTGTTCTGTTTGCACGCAGCAAGTGCTGTTAGGAACCACAATTTTAGTGATAATAAGGCAGGATTTGTAAAACTCCACACAGAAAATTGGTGAAAGCTGTATAAATGAAGGACTTTTGGAAGCAACATTGTATAGGTTTGTTAAATAAAAACTGAAGTACTTCCTGAGTAATCTTTTTTTCCTTTATTACAAGGATAGAAAAATATACTCCATACCAAACTAACCAGACGTCCAGCTATTAAAAATTTAAGCCAAGTGATTCAGGTCACGTGACAGGAGGAAGGGTGGCACGGAGTCGAGCTCGGCTGCTCTGCGGTGCTTCCGGCAGCACAACTGGTACCGTATTCCCCAGGCCGCGGCAGGAACCGTCTCTGGAACGGGGAAATGCTTACTGGGGAAGGAAGTCATTCGCTTCCCTCCGAGTGCTCCTGCTTGCCCTTTAGGCTCACTATGAGCAGGGCTGAAGCCAGGGGGTTTGTAATGTATTTCTGTTTACATCTCAGTGCGTTGCTGTTTAAAAGCACCAGACCTATTCCCCGCTGGTCTATTTGAACCAGAAGTATAATATTTAAATACAAAATGAGAGAAAGGAGAGAAAAAGGTAAAAATCAAATAGCTCTTTTTCAGATAACGAAGGCATCAAATCCGAAAGGAAGCATTTTACATGTATTTTACACAGATAGGCAAACAGTTCCTGAAATGAGTGCTTTGTCAGTCATCCAAAGTTTTTAGAAAATTTGAATGAAGGCCTTCAATGAGTTTCACAAAAATTCACGTGATGCGTAAGCAGCACGTTGACGTCTGCACCTGAGAAAACGTTACCCTTGCTAATTTAATGGTGGTACAGTGGTCTGCACAAAATGATCTGACAGTTTTAGACAGCTTCGTAAGAGACAGAAATCCACATGACAAAAGGCTATGGTAGTTGACAGACACAGCAGAAAACCCAGTGCTGAGTGACCAGGATGGTTACACTGCCATTTTCCCCAATCTATAAGACACACTGAAGCAGCAACATGGGTCAAAACTTCGTATTGATTTTGCCACTGCTGTGTATGATCCATTATTAAATATCTACAAAACTGTCCCAATTATGTATACTATAGGTGTTAGTTTTATAATACTAAAAGCTATAGGAAAGTGAATCCTATGTTTTCTTTGGTAACAGTCCTAACATGAGTATTAAGATATGCTTGTACAGTTCTACAGAAGGTTTGACTTCATGGAAAAAGGGGATTAAAGAAATACAGATTTAATTGTAGAGAAAATAGTGAATGACAAGCAGCAATCAACACATTACTTCAAGAACACCATATAAAAGACTAAAGGACTGAGAAGTAAAACTAAACCTACCCGCACATTTCAATAGTCTAATGCCTGCTAGGAGAAAACAGTATTTTCTCACTTTTAGTTTCACAGTTGGCAATCTGATAATCAGGATCACTTCTGAGAAATTAATATACATAGCTCTACAAAAACATGTTCAGTGCTCAGTAACAGACAAATTAAATGTTGGGAATCACTAGGAAGGAGAACAAAACATAAAACATTACTATGACACTGTAGAAATCCATACTGCATCTGACACCATTCAGAACACTGGCTGTGATTCCTGTTTCCGACCTTAAAACAACGTGGAACAATTGGAGGCACTGGGAAAAGTGGAAAGAATTATTCAAATTATGGAATAGCTTCATCTAAAGCATGACAGTAAAGCAGAAGTCTTCAGTCTAAATAGCAGGTAAAGGAGGAGAGGCGATGAGCGCTCATTAAGTCGCAGCTGGCAGGGAGATGCTGAATAGATAGGGTGCTTCTCTCTGTCCTCCAACACCAGCATTGGCTGTCACTGGAAGCAGCAGGTTCAAGCAAAGATGAGGCGATGCTTCCTGAGACGTGTCATACCTGTGCTGTGCAAACCTCTGCACCCGAACACATCGTGGTGTTTGGCCATGTAGTGAGAGCGCAACTGGGCAAAGTCATGGACAAAACAACTTTTCAAGCCATCCCACAATACTGCTCATACAGTGCTTGAACCAAGTGCAGCCGTGAAAAAACAGCTAACCTAAACCATGCATACGCAGTCTCCAGAGAAATTAATGATACTGTTTTGTTCTATGTTATGTTTCCAGCGTAGTTATAAACAGCATCTGACATCTGAGCGATGACAGGCATTGCTCTGCAGAGATTAATATACAGGAACTAAATGGCAAGGCCATTATGCCTCCCCTTCTGCTGATTCACCAGGGGAAACAACATTCCACCAAGTCCCCTTTTGGGATACCACTCCCCATCAGGCTACGTTAACCACTGGGTTGCTGTGTGCTGTGCTTCTGTAGCTGCAAGGAGGGTCTTTTGTAAATGACTGGCTCCACTGGGTTCAGTGGTCACGTTCCCAGGGACTGCTGCTTTGTGCTACCCAAGCACAGCAGATTGCAAAAGAAGAAAGAAAACTGTTGTGCCAGAGACAGACTGAATGAAGGCAGCCTCTCCATCCCTGTGGAGAAGGAGAAGGACGGGTCCCAGCGAGATCACAGAGCCACTCCAGTCAGGTGGCCCAGTGGTTACTCACAACATAACACAACACAAGTGCAAGACTCTCTTAAAACTGATGATTGTGAGAATGAACTACAGAAGAGTGACCTTAAAACAGTGTTCTTCCTTCCTCTATTAAAAGGAAAAAACCCCAACCAAATCAACCAGCCCAACCCAGAAAGTTGTTTCTTGTCCACTGTAGTCTACAAACACTGGAGGGCAGAAATGGCAATCACATTTGTTTCCAAAGACCCTTCACTCTGATAGGCTGTATTTAGTTGGACTACATTTACACCCTATTTAGTCTAAAGTCACCATGGTTGATAATCACTTCATATTAAGTGCCTCTTACACTTCTCAAGTCACTGATTTGTGGCTTTTGATTTTAATGCCACAAACCTGGATCTTTATCTCCAAAATAAAACGGTGTTTAAATAATGGCCTAAACACCCTTATTCAAGACTTAGACACATGCAAACGTTTCAGCTTCATGTGCATGGGTTGGTTTCAGCAAAATAAGGTTACTTAAGATTAGATTAAAGTGGATATTGTCATCATATATGCAGGACAGAACATTTTGGCTAAGTCTTTTTGAGAACTATCTTACTCTCCTGACAGCGTGAACAGTCCATATGTGGATTAATGCAAGTAATAAATTAACTTCATTAATAGATACTTTATGAGGTGAAAAGATTACTTAATTGTAAGCACTCCTGTATGACATTGGTCATATTTGATGACATTTTCATCAACTAGGTTAAGACTGAGGGCAAAAATTTGATGGCAGCTATAAACGTTATGTACTTGTCTTTGGAATGATTTCAAGACGATCTCAGAAGTGCTCACAAAGGAAAAAAAAATCCTATAGTTTTGTATTTAGTACTGTAAATAGGAAAAAATAACTTGTCTATAACTGATACAGAATTCCTTTCCTATTCTTTTGCAAGTTCTCAGCAGAGGTGCAGACATTTCTTTCTCTAGGACACCTTTACATTCATGTTCCCAAAGGCTTTTTTTAACTTTTTTTTCTTTTTTTAATAAACTACTGACAAATTTAAAACCCTGGAATATTTTATCATGAAAAATATTAACTACATAAAATTTTAAAGTCTATTCCTAATTTTATAAAATACATAATTGTGACCTGACCATAATGTGCCCTATTCAGGCCAGGCCTTCAGGGCAACTAACCCCGTCTGATCATTAGTGCTGGCTGGGAAAGGCCAGGCAGTGCTGAAAGCAGGCTAAAATAATCCCTGTGGAAAAAGAACTGCAGAAAAGAGTCTGGCTCTTTCTGTCCAGTCCAGGAACAAACAAGGGGCACAAGGTTCGACACAGTAGAGCTGTTGTAGCACATCCTGGTCCTGGAAATAGTTTTTATTTGCAAGTTATTATTTAAATAAATCCAAACCCATATTTAGAGATAAATTCACATGGATATTATTGCTAGTTATTTCTCGGACCTGTAATTTATTTCTTTGTCCTGAGTGAGAAGGGTTTCCCTATAGCATACATTATTTGTGCAAGAAAAATGTATTTGGAGCTGTAAATTGCTTGCTCGCCTAGAAGTTATGATTTAAACATGGTAGTGTTTGAGTCATCAAAAGGTAACTGCAGAACTATTATCATAATCTATGGGAGTATTATGAAAGAAATTATCCCAGTTTTGTGAAAATCTGTTCAGCTTTTTATTTCAATGGAAAAGGATGGTAGTTATTTTAAGTTTCTCAGGATAAAAGAAATAGTCAGTGTGCATATAGTTGCATAAACTCTCCCAAATACATTAAATGCTACTGTTGGTTCATATTGTTGGAATTGTTTTTGACTTGGGTATATCTGAATCAAAAGTAAAGCATCACCAAGCATTAAGCAGTGTGTATGAAACATTTTGAGACAGACATTTACGAATGATGCAAAAGGTCTCGAATGAATATCCTATCAGGTATTTTAGTGATGAAATGTCAACATTTCTACCTATGAAAGACTCAAGTATAACTGTCAGCACAGATGGGAAATAACAGTGATACAGAAAGAGTGCCTTTGTAATCCATGAGACCACTAATGGATCCCATTTCCTTACGACAGACATTATTGTCACATTAAATTCATGGCAAGACAAGGTATTACCTTCTTAGTTATGCATTTATATGCCATCAATATTTTACAATGACTACTTCTATGTAGATCACACGATAAAATGTTCACAATGTTTTTGCCACATGTATTATTGCCAATATTTTCATCTTGAAAAATGGAAATACATTCACATACAGAAATAAATTTGCCCGAGGCTATTAAACTAAGTTCTCTTAGTGAAAGAAAAAAAAAAAACAAAAAAAACCGAGAGAGAAGCCCCTAGGAATGAGTTACTATCCCTGGCTAGACATTCTGTGACACTTCTCTTTACAGGCTGTCTTAGCTTTTAAGGGAGTGCTAAACTTACTGTAATAGCCCATTACTGTGTAGGCAACGATTCTGGTATCTGTGGGCCACGCTTTTCAAGCAATGATTCAGCCCATTCTTAGCATGGATTCAGTTTTTGATGAGGGAAGACTACAATACAGAATTAAGAAGCAGTAAAAAATAGATGTTCGAGTAGGCTTTGCTCTTAAAAAGTCTTGCTGTCATCAGGCAGTTTTCTTTGCTGTTTGCCAAGCTCCTAATTCTGCTACACGGATTTGAAGAGCTTTGCTGTCATGCAGAGCCTTGCTTTCACAGGACAGATTTTACTTGGCGCTCTATATTCCTAAACTAACAACAACGCGAGCACAGATCTAAGCTTGTCCTGACAAATGTGACAAGAGCTTCTGGCAGCGTAATGTCCATTGTCTGCAATCGTTCTGACAGATCACTGAGCTCAGACAGTGCATCACACATGCTTAAATTATGAACAGATTCCATGGACATAAGGACAGTTCTAAATCCAGGATATCTGGCGCAACCCTTGGCTTCTAAGCCCGGTCCATGTAAGGATTCAGTGATGGGCCTGAAGGGTTCTAAATTAATTCCAGACTGCCTCGATATAACCCTGCCTTGAAACTAGCTAGTGAGCACCTAAAAATCTCTGCAGTAGTTATTAGCATATCACTATATGGTCAACGCATCTGCACATCTGCTTTTGATTTTAAGAAGCATATATCAAATGAATTTGTGACTACAGATGTCTTATTCACAACAGATTATGTGGCACCAAAGTATTTTAAAGCTGTGTTTATCACATCATTAAATGAACAGGAATAATAATTCTTCAGACAAAAAGCATTGCCAAATGGAAAATGTCATACTTGGAATAGGGAAATTAGAAAAAGAAAATGCAGAGAGTATGAAATCACAAGATGATCTTTGCATTTGTGTACACCCTTTCAGCTGGGTAAGGAAGATATTTTCCAGCTTGGAAATTGAACACATACCTTAGAGTTTTGAAAAGTGACCCGTGATAGAGGCGATCAGTTTTTGCTATGCGACTTGAGCTGCATTAAAGCAATACAATTACCAGAAAGCCCAGGGTACCTCTGTGTTTCACAGTGAGCAGTGACTATAAATGGATTTGTATTACTTCTTGATAATGTGCAAAATCACGTCAGTGAAAGTTATAAAATAAGCTACTGTCAAACAGAGTGCTCCTTTTATCAAATTCTGTATTCTCACTTTTAACTTTACGCACTACTCAGCACAGGTTATTTCAATTGGTTTCAGCAAAAATAGCCTTCTTACCACCAAAGGAAAACATTATGTTCATTTTTTTGAAATCTGATCAAAACACCAGTTATCCAATATCATTTGAAGTATGTCCTGATACTGCCTCTTTATCAATAATTACCAATCTTCAGCCAGGTGTATGGCTTATCCATTCATAATGCAGCTTGCTACTGAAGTGGTATCAATATGTATTTTGAATGCAAATAAGACTCATTAAACATTTCTTCAGAATATATCCAACCTGAGATTTCAAATCCAGTTTCTGAGTTACAATTCTTAAATCATGATCAATGATTTTTTTTTTTTTCCACTGATTTCTGTATAGCCACAGTTTTACTTAGACCTTGAACATGGGAACATGTGGAACCTATGAACACGTAGTCAGTACTGTAAAATTTAAATCAAATTAAGAAAGTATATAAAATATAGTGTATTTCTGCTTTTATTGAAACTGGTAGGTATGTGTCTTGCCAAATTTCATATCATACCTCTTTCCAAGATTAGCATAAGTTATGAAGGACCTGTGATGAACATTCACAAGCACTTCAAAGCTTGTGACCATTTCTGACCTCTCAGAAAGTGTTCAGAAAGAGAGGAAACAACTATGATATTCAGATCCTACTTGAAAATGAATACATAAAGGAGAAAAAAAATATTAACAAACCCTTCAAGATACAGTAACTATTATTATCAACAAAACCAAACAAGCCACCATCCTGGAAGTACAGTGAAACTGCAGTCAAGTCGATTGAGCTGATAGAGAAACCCAGTGCTGTCCAGAAAACAGAGAAGAATTGCAGACAGTATGGCCAAGGAAAAGAAAAATGGCTTTTCTGTGTATCACATGGCAAATTAAGTCTACTTGGTCAAATAAATTTGCCTTTTATTTGTGTTCTATTAAATCGGGTATTTCTCTGAAGGGAAAAAAAATAATTCCTCTGGGCATCAAAAAAAAAAAAATAAAAAGGGACTTTGATAATGAAATTGAACAGAGAAGTTCAATGGAAAAGTTGAAATTATGTCAGATCTGTCTAATGTTCACCCTTAGCTATCAGAAAGATTATCATTACCCTTTTTTATCTTTCAAATCTACTCTGAAGATCAGAAAACATGCATGGTTGACATGAATCCCTCTGTCCCCTTTAACAGCTGGTTACAGAAGGGTTGGGAAGACACTGGAGTAAAAAGGATGGCATTTCCTATTGACGTCCATGGGAAGAATAGGTCTTGGCTAACCACATTCTTGTAGAAAACTCTCCAGAACATTGTCATGGACTTCCTGCTTGTGATATGGATGCTTGAAATGACCTAATCTGTTTTCCAGCTCATTCAAGAACCCAGGCAGACTGCTAGCAGAAACATCTGATACTTGATACATTATACTTCTGGGGAGGACAGCGTATCTCCTTCTGATCTCAAGTCACCCACGGACAACTTCCAGCCAAGAAAGCAAGCATCCGTTACAAAGACCTAGAAGAATGAGTACTTAGAAGAACATTCTAATAATAATAATGTTGCTCAGACTCAGCCACAAAAAGTCTACACTTTGAAAAAGGGTGAAACTTCACTAAACCAGTAGAAGAGTAAGTTACTTCCTCCCACTTCTTCTTGCTTCTGGTATGATATTCCAGTTCACACTCCTTTGTGGTTTGTAAAGCTCCTTTGGAACTGATGCTGAAGAATCCTTTTTTCTTTTCCCTGGAAACAGAAATAAGGAGGAGGGGAAAGCACAGCCCGCTGTCCCTCCTGTGTCAAGTGAGGCTTGCAGGATTGTTCTAGATGACATATGACCCTCAATAATTGGAGTGTCAAACTTTTGGCAAAAATCTTTGGGCAGTAATCTGATAAAGGTCACCAGATGGTCAAAGATCTTGTGGATATAGTTTGAGAAGCACACAAGGTAATTCCAAATGTGGAATTGAAGTGAGGCTAAAGACTCCAGTCTTTTAGGGAGCACAACTAATTCAGGAGTTCTTAGAATAGTAGCCTTGGAATGTACTTAGGAAGCACTGAGGGGAAATAAAGATCTACATCACAGGGAGAGCTTTTCCTTAAGAATATGATAATGGGACAATAGCCTTATGTGACTGTAGCGTTAGGGCTCTCTGGAAAACAGGTAGTGGGAAACTGCAGGTCTCACAAGCTTCTCCAATTGCCACAATGGTCATGGAGCTGACCTGCTGCTAAGGTCTTGCTCAGGAATCAGAGGGTCCCCAGGCATGGATTTTTGCCTTTGTTGTCATCCTGACTAAAACAGGGTGTTCAAAAGCAATTCTCTAATTATGTTGATGGGATAATAAGCTATTTCAACGCAACTTGGTCCTGAAGAACCCACAAACCTAATTAACAGATACTCCTAAAGCTACTGTGAACTCAGTGGGCAAAAAGACAAAGCTTCCCAGGAATATGGGCTATCAAAGGAATGGGAATGATTATCTGAGATTAAGAAACAATTGCCAATATCAATTCACCCTTCAAAACCCCAAAGCAGAACCCAAACAAAGTAAAATAAAAATACCAGCAGTAGCTAAAACTCTCTCAGCTGTAAAAAAAATGAAAACATTTCAAAGTTGGTGGTCAGCTTTCCACACACCACAGGTACCATTATGAAATGAGGAATCATTTTGATTTAGTAGACATTTAAGAGCAACTTGAGTAGAAAGAGGATTGTGCTCACTGTCACACTGACAGTATGCAGGGGGTTCATACTTGTGCATCCTCCTGCTGCTGTCAGTAAGATTATATGACCTATAGTGCTAGGTATGGATATGCTCTCAGTGCAAATGTAAATGTAGATCAGCTGATAAAGAGAATATTGAATCCTTGCCTAATTCAAAGAAAGCATGTTTAGCTTAGTATTACTTATCAAGGAAGCTTTTTAAGCAAGCTAGCCCTTACAGAGTCCCATCACCTGCCTGTACAGGAAACAAGACAAAAGGAGAGGAAAAAGGGGAAAAAAGGTGGGGAAGGAGGAAAACCAGATACAGAATTTCTCTTTGGAAGAAACAGCTTTTGATTCTTGGAACTCCATGTCTAAAAAATTTACATTTGAATGTGTGAACTATGTTCAGCGATGAAGTAATTAACAATACATGGAAAGTACCTGATTCTATTGGTTAGGGTTCATGTTGACTTTCTGCAAGTCATTATGATACTTAAGACTAACTTTCCAAGTAACTGGGAAAGCAGGGCCTGACTTCACAAATACAAAACATCATGCCCATTTATAGGAATAATTTATGTATGTTTCAGATTAACACAAACAGAAAACATATGTACTTGTGCATACTGCTCTGGCAACTGGAATCCTGTTACCTTACAGATAGTAAAATAAACTGTTATATATTCATTTCATTTATGTCTCAAGTCAACGTATTTCTGTATAGCTATTAAACCAAAGGCTTTTAGCTAGACTCTCAGAAGCATGATCCTTTTTACAGATTATCAATACCTGAAGCCTCGGTATAAAAATACACATACTAAAGCAGCATTTTTTTTCCTATTCTTTCTAAGGCTATTTTATTTTGTTGGGTACTGCACAGAATCGAGCCTCTCAGCTCAAAACATGAAAATTCTTTAGTTATTTTCATTTACATGCCAGTGAAAATTCCTTAGTTATTTTCATTTACATGCCAGAGTAATGTATTTTACTCCAATACAATCTTTTTCTATTTAGAAATATGTTAATTCCATCATTAGATTTGCTACAGACCTATTTGTGTAGGAGAGCGGGTTGGGGAGGTAACTAAACAGGATACATCCCAGGATTTCAATTAACACCATAACTGCTCCATGTACATGTTTTAACAACTCCTAAACTACAAAGTATACAAATTTAGCCTGGAAAATGGTTATCTTTTTTCCCCTAATATATCAGAAAGCACTGAAAGTTTAACTAAACATTTCTTTAACACCAAAATGCTGTTTTCCTTCTTCCCTCCACCCCTTTCAAAACTGGCATGAAAAATGCATTAATCGTAGGAAGGGGACACGTTAATAAATAAAAGCAAAACTAAATTTATATGTAAAGGATAGATTCCTCACTTCCAGCATTAAAGAAAGCAAACGTGCCAAGTACATGATATTTGAACAACTAGGGCTAGTCGAGTCAATTCACAGTAAGCAATGAAGGCCAGAACCGAAGAACAGAAAGCCTTGTTTAAATCCAACCTTTACCAACACTACTTGACATCTGACGTTCACTTTTTAATACAAACGTGCCTCAGAATTAACAGCAGCCATTTGAATACACGATGTAAGCAAGTTCAGTAAAGTACATCAGTCAGTTCCTGTGGTATTTGGCCAACCCCCTGGTACACAGCTTTCTTGTACTTTCTGTGTACCAGGTAATGAGAGCAGTGTGTCGTGTTTTAAATCCCAAAGGCTGCACGCATCTAGGAGACCTACGCTGAGGAAAAGGCTACATTGCAACAAGCCTTACTATAATTAAGTACTAAAAACCAAAAGTGACCAGGAATCAGAAACTTTCAAATCATTATCAGGCACAACACGGGTACTAAGCAGTAATTATTATGAATTTTAGTGGCTTTGTAATTAGCAGCAGTCGGAGAGAAACAGACCAACAAATCAGCAAGTAAGTAAACAGTAATAAAGGGTAATACAGGTACATGTTCACTTCATTTACTAAGTGTACTGTTTGTTCACTACGCTTTTTTCTCTAGCAACACACTGGCATAAGAGTCACATTTAATAAACATTCTAATTCTAGTAAAGCAGATATTTTTAATATAGCAATACAAGTAATCAAGTAAACGTAGCACTGCAGTTTGTTGTAGGTCAGTGCCAGTGAATACTCTATCAGTGAAATGTATTATGCCATATCTATTCCTCTTGAAAAATATTATTTGAATGCTAAGTAAATAAAATCTTTGTAACTTGGATCATGGTCAATATTATGCTAATAATTATGAAAAAGATACATTCGTTCCATGCAACTTGCAATTGATGTAGCTTTTTTCCCCACATGTAATTAAATTCCATCAAGTTTGAGCTAGGCAGATTTCCAGGTCTCAAAAATCCCTCAAGGTTTTTTTTTGATGCTTCCATAAACTCTTCCATAATTTAAACAACCACAACAGGAATCACTATGGAATGATATAAATGATATTGCAAGTACATGATAAATAAGCAATCAATTAATGATGTAAAGTTAAACATAGTTCTTCACTGATACAGTGTTTGAGTTTGTTATATTAAGCATCAGTCATTGCTACCCAGTTATTACTAATTGAGTGTAAGTGCAAAGATATCATAACGTAAAGTTCTGGGTTTCATTGATCAGCTCTACTACTCACCCTAGGTGAAACCTATTGCTGTGTCCAGTTCACTCTCTTTCAAGGCCCTTTCCTCTCAGGTTGTTGTTAATTCAAACGTGAAATCTCCAAAGCAAGGAAAGAACCCTTCTAAATGTGTCGCTTTTGTTATTGTGGCTCAGTTATTGTTCTTGCACTACAAGCAAGATCCAACTGGTGCACATGGCTGGTCTTTTCTCCATCACTGCTTTGTACTCCAGTATGCTGGACACATTTTAGCTATAAATAAGCAGGTAAAAGCAATCAACTAAGTTAATGCACTTGCATTATCTAGATGCAGAATTTGTGAAATTCCCCTAGCATAGCCTCAGTTTTGCTTACACGGCCAGTTCAGACACGGTATTAACAGGGGAGAGGGGCTTCTTGTGACAGACTTTTTGCTGCTTGGGTAAACTCCACACAGATAGCAGTATTTTCTAAAAGATCTGACCTCCAAAGAACATCACCTGACAAAAATCAGCTTCTTGGAAATATTTAAATACATTTTCACATGCAACTGCTCTGCCTCCTCCTGCTGTAACATCATGCCTCGAAGTAACAAGCGCTAGTTCGGAGCCCTAAAATAGCCGAGGTCAAGCCACTTATCTGTTACTCGATCTGGTGAAACTGCTGTCTGCTTTGTTTGCCTCTGACAGCTAAATACAATCCCTCACTGTTTGTAAATAACCACAGAGAGGAGATAAAAGCAGTAAACCCATCAGAGTTACAGAATACCTCAAGTCTTTAGTTGGTGTGCAGTTTCTGTTGCGGCAAGTTCAGCCTCAGAGTTGTTTCAATGGCAAAGCAGGCGATGGGTCCTGCCTTTGGTGGAAGGGAGCGGGAGCTTCGGTGGAGGTGCCAAAAGCAGGCTGACAAACACCTGCAGTTGTTGAAAAGAAATAACTGCACTATTGGCTGTGAATGCTAAACAGTCCTCTGGCGTTACAGGAGGAAGAAAAGAAACTTTTCACTAAATAAGTAGACTTGAATAGGAAAGATAACTGAGAAAGTTTGTTTGAAATTAGAAGGCTTCCACTGCACGTCATGACTTCCTGGACAGCGTAGAAGGCTCAGCGTATGTATGATGAACAACTTGGTCTTAACAATTAATAAAAATAAAACCAACCTAAGAAATGCTGGTGCCGCGCTTAGGTATTAGGGGACAGACACAAAATACCTAAATTTATCATTTTAAAACCAGACAATTTCTGTCTCCTACCACACTTGATTCCCGTCTGGTCTTTTACTCAGATGAATTCCTTCTGTGGTCCGAATGACAAAATGCTTCCACAGTAATGAGATAATTAGCTCAAGTGCAGAATTTTGCTATTTTTTAAACCTTACGTTGAATCTCCAGAAGAAATAGTTACTAAGTCACAGTTACAGGATTCTGTTCCATTTCTGCTTTTGTGTGTGTGGTGGAAAGTTACATTGACATGTTTTATTCTGGACATTTGCTTACACAGACTGTCTTACTAGAGCATCATCACTTGGAATGCTAAACCCAAATTAATCTCCAAATATTGTAGAAGTCACGATATTGATGTATAATAGTTTGAATAGTCGAATGCTTAATATGCCAGGTAATAACTTTGTTTTATTCAAGAGATAGGATATCCTATATATTTCCACCTGTATTCTGCCAAGGCACTATTATTCAGACATCTGCAGCCTGATACTTCAAGTCAAAGGTTTCAGTTTAATTACCAACCAAACCAATAGGGAATACGTTAATACTATTTTCTTCCAGGTCCAAGCTTGTACAGAACTTGCCATAGGGAAGCATTAAGTGTGATGAACTTCTGAAACACTAAGGCCTGTACAAGGTTTCGTACACATAACTAAATGAAACAACGCAGCCAAAAAACCCAGTCGAGATTATAGTCCAGCCAGGCCCTGGTGAGGTATAACTCAGCTCAATTTCTTTACTGGGATGTTTTATGCCTGCTGACAATATAATGTGATTTCAGCAATTCAAGAGAATTTAAATTAATGTTAATTAACAAGGACCTGTCTTAATGATTTAGGGTCAATAAAATGAGTAGCTGAAATCTGTGGAAATGAGAGAAGCTGACTGGATGCTTCATCTCACTTCCACCCCCCCCCATCTGCCTCCCAATAAATGACCTGACTGGGACTGATTTTGATCTTTTTCAGAGTGTATTTATGCATCTGATGCTCATCTGTTAAGTCAGACTTCTGTGAAAAACCAGAGCAGCTCCCTGGTTAGTTTTAATCTTTAGTACTATTAATGAGCAGTCCACAAGATGCCTCTATTTCAATTCAAGACTGGAATTGCAGTTAGCAAGTAAAGGACTGAATTGCCATTGAAATATTAGTATGTATTCTAAAGTTTAATGCTATTTCACTGAAGGTGTAGATTTAGTAATAAAACATGAGTCAGCATAAAGTCAACTTTTTATAGAGAGATGCTAGATATGAAGAAAGCGAGCTATTTTCTGGTTTATATTTGCTTATACCATAGGGTGACAAATTGTACACATATAACCAGCTTTGAAAAAGTGAAATCTGGCAAAAATTGCACATTTGACAAATTCCTGCATTTTTAATATAAAAAAAAAATTTAAACTATCCCATTATTTTCCAAATAAGCTCATGTAAAAAAAAAAAAATCAGTACCAGATATAATTACACAGTTCCCTAGTACCTTAAAGCCAGATTTTTTACAGCATTTTGTTGACCTTAGTAGTCCATTACCTTTATTTTTATTAGGAATTAAGCATCCAGATTCATGGTTCCTTGGTGAAGAAACCTCAGCAAAAGCCATCCTCTTTTATTTAAATGAGTAATTTGTGAATGACTCCTCGATATTTTTAATGTATACATTATATATTTCATAAAAATGATGTTTTAAAAAGCTGTGTAATTCCATTAAAACTTTCCATAAAGCTAATGAGAAGTGTTAAGACTATTCATGTTATTTGAAGGAGTACACAAATTATACGTGGCCTGACTATTGAAATCACCTCAGCATTGACAGTTTCTGCTCGTAAAACATTAACAACCACTGTCGATTGACAATTTCACCTTTAAAGAGAAAGCCAGAGTATGATCAAAATACGTTTCAGCTGTAAGGTGCACATCATTATGTACTCCTCTGGAGATGCACATGCTGGTGCATTTCAGAGAAGTCCAGGTTTGTTCAGATGATCAGATGATTGCTTAGGTATAAAAAATACAGCAGCAGAAGCATCTGGACAGAGTACCAGAAGCCAGCATGCTGCTGCTTCTCCTCGTAAAAACAAAAACATGGGCACCAGAAAAAACTTCAGAGGCCAGATCAAGAGTTGCACCTTCTAGTTTCTAAAGTTAGCGTTCTATTCGGCTGATACAGCCTTTCTGCTACTCACTGGTTGTTCCTCAAAGTTTGTCAGTGCTGAGCTACAACTGAGATCATCACACCAGAACCTTCCTTCCCCAGAAATGGGAAATCTCTAACAAAATCTAACAAGGGCATATCATAGCACTAGAAGGATGGAGCTGCCATCACCCACAATTCTTCAACTGAGAAGTGCAACATCCACTACAGACATCTTATCATACAAGGAACAACTTTTTTCCACCACTGCCTTCCAGTTTTCTTTGCCATGTGCCCGTTTTTGACAAATTAACCCAAAAGATGTAATTTGTAGTAACTTGGTCTTTGCTGCCACAGGATGAAGATCAAACTGTGGCGACTTAGCTTTGAAACTGTCTGCTTTGCCTAACGTAGAACACAACTCTATCGCTCCTTCCCATCCTCAGACAGGACAGATGCATTAACACCACCTTACTGCAAGTATACTGACATCATGCAGAGCGAATACACTCGCACAAGAAGCCTCTTTTACCTGTGGTTTGGGGTTTTGTTTTTCAGCAGCACTTCCTATTAGTCACTTGTTTCCATTATGTCTCGCTGCCTGCGTACTGCCACGGATCTCTCTAGGCCTTCAGCTCTGAAGACATCTGAACATCTTGGCAGTTGCGAGCATAGCCTGCTTTGAAAGGCTAGCACATTACCCACAGATAAATCTGAGCTCACCCAAGCAGCTCCAGTTGCCAGCTGCAGCGCATAGTTCTACAGCTTACCAAACAGAGCAGCCACAGTGTTTGCCACCATACGAACTTTGAAAGATAACACCCAACACTGGTGTTTCTCCACAGTCAAGTTTGATTACAACTTTTGATTTCCCTAAGGGAACCACACTTGTTTGGGTTTTCTGGAGGTGTAAGATTTCTTTGGTTTCTTGGGGGTTTCTTTTTGGCTGATTATGGTTGTAGTAATGCCATTTCTTTGTTTTTTCAAGCACCTTATGTAAAACGGGTAACAAAGTTGAGCTGCACACAGACAGTTACTGCCTGCATCATCTTAACAGACTATGTTAATTTAGAAATTAATTTCTCAAACTGTAATATTCAAAGAAAAAACAATGAAAACCATGGTATTGAGACATCCTCCTCCTCATGGATATGATATGAATGAAAGCAGTGAATGCAATACCTTATTAACTCAGAGCTCATACACAAGATACATCCTCTGTTCCTACCTTTTTTTTTTTTACATACACTCTACACTACACCCCTAGTCAGGTAACAGAATATTGTTCCCTGAACAAGGCATCAATTTACCCATTCTCCAGTCATACACAAGAATTTCTACACATATGATCCCAGATTATAATTAGAAAGCCAAGCTATTTAAGCCACGTAGCTGGTTTAAATTTCTTTTGTTTCCAATTTCAAAGGATACTTTGTTTAAAGAACTCGATTACAGATGAGGCCATTATTAAAAATAGAACAGATGCATTTTGGCCAAGATAAAGTTCAGTCTTTGAGAAAGCTGTCAGCCTTGTCCGAGATGATTTTGCCACAGAAGTAGACAAAAGGAGAGCCTAGAAAGCGGCGATGTGTCTCATCATTTCCTGAAACACCACCCTGTGAAATTTCCAAGATAGGTGTCATATTGTTCATCTCTTTCCCCACGTGAAAAGGGCAAGGATTACAGTCAGGGCACGATTACATACAGTAATAATTAGATCTAATTATTACTTTGATGAATACAGTATGGAAGGCTTGAAGGGAAACTTTAAGGAGGCCTTCTTACAATCTGATTGACCTTTCTGTGCTGCTACAAGAGAAAGCACAAAATGGTTTTCTGAAGCAAAGAGCTGGGCGACTGCGTCCAAAGTCATTAAACTGGATGCAAAAGTTGTCCACATAGTGAGAAACTGATTAGAATCACAGGACTAAATTAGGAATGAATAATTAAATGCTTGTATTTGATGTGTCTGAAGAATAGGAAACAACAAAGGTACTTCAGGGTGAAAACCATAGCAATGTTGAACAGAGCTGAACCCTGTGCAAACCAAGATTACAGAGCACACAGTAGCCAGGACACTGACAACAAAAAATGTAAATTTAAAAAAAAAAAAATAATCGGGCAATGCAAACAGAAGGAAATCATTAAAACTTAGAAATATTCAAGTGGAAGTGGTAAGATTTAGACCTTTTGGATGCGTGGGTCAAAGGAGAAAAGATGCTAAGATTGCAGCCTTGAGTGGTTACGTTCTCTTTTCTTCCTACTTACTCTGCTTTGGAAAAGGAAACAGTCAATAACCCCAGTAACTGGGTGTTCTGATGTATTATAGCCAAATTTTCATTTAGAAACTTACCAATTAGCAACTGAAGACATTTGTTTGCATGTCGAGGCCACTGTATCAAATTATTTCTTTATTCTAAAAAGCATCCTGTCATAAAGAGAAATTTAGTTAATGCTCTTCTAATTTACGATAGATAAACTACACAAACCAAGTCTTCTTTATACTGAATTTGTCCACTATTACACTGCAAAGTCCTGGGGACAGGGGCCTGGAATATGCTAGGAGGAGTGTTATTAGGCAAGAGAGATTCTAACAGAGAACTGCATTCCCATTACATTTTGGAGTTAATTGTGTATACATTTCTTCAGGGTGTTTTTGCACAGACATACCACTGACACAGAAGCTAATTAATTAATGATAAATTATCTGAAAACAAATAAATAGTAAGGTGGTGAAGTATGCTGTTGACACTAAGTTACTGCTGGCAGTAAAAACAGAGCGGGCTAAGGGAATCTGCAGACAGCCTCACAATCCTGAGCGCACAGGCAGGTGAAATTTAGTGTAGATAAACATAATGTAAACACAGGAAAAACCCCTCCTATTCTTACCTCTAAAGCTATTTAAGGGATGTAGATGTTAACAGCCAGAAAACAGATCCTGGGATCTAACGCTAATAGCTAATGCAATGAAAACAATGGTCAATGTTTGGTCACCTTTCAACAGCACTGCATTCAATGCTCAGTTTATCGCTTTCTCACTTCCCTAACAAACACAAAACAAATAACTGACAAGAATTACACGGAAAGAAGTGGATAACGACATGAATACTGTTATTCTAACCGCTCTTGTGTCTTGAGTGCTGTGTGTAACTCCTGGTCTCCTCATCTCCAAAAGCACATAGCAGTGCTCAAAATAATAATAATAATAATAATAATAATAATAATAATAATAATAATAATAATAATAATAATAAAGAGATTCAGAGTAACTTATGAAAAAAACAAACCAAACCAAACAAATAAGACTAAAACTCTTCAGCTTGGGAAACAGACGACTGAGGAAGGATATAAAATCACAAGTTGAGGAGAGAAGGTGACTAGAAAGCAACCGTGCATTGTTTCTACTAAAATAAGAAGAATATAAACTAAGACAGATAGGAAACTTTAAAAACCAAACCAAACCACATTTCACACAGTCAAGTTGCACCGAGCAAGGACCTCTTCCTGCAGTACCCTACAGATGCCAAACGCTGATGTGGACTTAAAAAAAAAAAAGTACCGGGCAAATTTGTGGAATAAAAATCTACTGAGAACTGTTAAAAATAAGACTCTGCTTCTGAATCAGAAAGTGCTAAAGCCACAGATGGCCGCATTCAAGGTACTAAGGGGTCAAAGAGATGATCGTTAAGGTCCCTTCCAACTCAACCATTCCATGGTTCTCTGTGATGTCCTAGCTCTACATTATTCCTCAGGCACTTTCTAGTGTCCACTGCAACAGACAGACATACTCAGCACGATGTTTTAATGAAGATTGCACTATCTATTCCTGGAATGCATTTCTTGATAGCTGAATTCAAGGGAATCAAGAGATAAAAGATGAGCATAATTGCAAGATATATCTCAGCCTTGAAAAACATTTACATGTATGCTTGACTGTGGTCCAACTGACATCATTAACATGCAAAGAGAAGTAAATGTACGAATAGAGACCACAAAGCATCTTTAACTTGTCTTTTTGGACAACTTTTTAACACGGATTTGTACCATCATATTGGTACTAAGCCTAACAAGCCGGGGCAGAATGTCTTCTTTTTTTTCCGGGAAGGAAAGTTATAGAATATTCCTAACTGAAGAAGGTGCACCACGGTTATTAAGATCCCACCAATTTCATCCGCCTTCGGAAAAACCAACCAGTAACCGTTTCCATCTGCTTAGGTGCAGAAGTTCCTTGCCTGTGAGCGCGCAGTGCACCCTGCCAGCAGCCCGGCTGGGCGATGTCTGTGCCGTGCCGGCCGCCAGGCCTGGCCCCGCACCAGCGCCTGCTCCGGGGCTGCCCGAGCGCGGCAAACCGCCCGCAGCGGCACCGGCTCCTCTGGAGAACCCCTCGCTTCCACCAGCCGGCCCAAAGTGCCGGCAGCGGCTCCCCGGCCCGGCTGCTGACCGCCTGAAGGAAGCCCAGGAGGGCAACGTCAGGGCGAACGCGGCTCGAGGGCCGCTTATTGTAAGTTAAGGAGGTAAAGACGCAGTTCCCATTTCCACAGCAGCTCCTCTGCCAGCAGCAGGCGGGATGAGTGAGGAGAGGCTCAGAATCCCACGAGCTGCCCATTCCCACTTACAGCAGTCGAAACGCTCCCAGCAGCCCGCTCCAAAACGATTATCTCCAGCCCTTCCACGGGGATTAGCGGTGCAAATAACCAAGCCCGCCCGGGAAAGGCGGTCTAAGCTGTAATTTAGTTAACAAAGACTTAACACACCCACCGCCCCCCAGCTGCAGAAGCGCACTCTGATCCGTACTTACTTTTCAGGTGTTAAAAACAAACAAACAAACAAAGATAAGCACAAAAAGCGAGGGTCGGCCCTTAACGGGCAAACGCTTCGGGGCTCTTTGCGCGCCTTCAAGTCCGCGCGAGCAACTTTTCCGGGCCGCCGCCAACCAAACAGGCCAGGTACCCAGAAGGTCACCGCGGCTCCGCCTTTCCGCCCCTCGGCCGCCGGACCGAGGTCCCTCCGTGCCCGCCGCGGCCGGTGCGCGGCCCTAGCCCCGCTCCCCGGGGGCGGCGGCGCGGGCGGGTGGGCGTGTGCGAAGGAGCCGTTCCGCGCGCAGGGAGGGCGCGGCCGCAGGGGCCGCTGCGGGGAGGCCGC